>VZRI01000437.1:665403-694782 GCA_013397515.1 Upupa epops
CAGTTCCCAACAATGTTCCAAAAACTTATGTGTGTGTGTGTGTGTGTGTGTGTGTGTGTGTGTGTGTGTGTGTGTGTGTGTGTGTGTAAAAATGATCACGACAGCCCAAGACAATTTAGCAGAATTCAGACACACTGGAAACTGAGCCTACAATGATGAAGATGTGAAGTCCAGTGTTCCTTTCTCTTGTCCCCAGGACAACTATACACTTTTTAGATTTTTTAAATATAGACCCATCAAGGTCAGAAAGGACCTTCAAGATTGTTAAGTCCAAGCATCTGCCCTACAACCCCAAACCACTAAACCATCTCCTGAAACACCACAGTGTAAACACCCATTTAGTGAACCCCTCCAGGGATGGTGCCTCTGCACAAGAAAATGGTGCAGCACACAAGAAAATCCTCTCACAAGCAGCCAGTTTCTCCTTCTTGGCATCTCTAACTACACTGTTTGCCATGCCAAGAGTTTCATCAACAAATAAACATTAATTGCTGGGAAGCAACAATCAATTGACACATTAAGCAGTTCTAGGCTTGCACTTTTCTGCAGTAAAGGTCTTGCATCTCACCGAACAGAAACACACAGCATGTGTAAGAAAAATATCGTCTTTACACTAGAAATTCAGAACAGGCAATAATAGTATTAAAAATTGAGCTCAAATTTTTGAGCTTTAACGTTCTCTAAGCTGTTTATCATCAATATTTAGAAATACACTTAGGAAAAAATGTTCTGGAGATTAAAACAGGTTGATGATAATTTGATTTACATAATCTATTTTTTGCAGAAATAGCGATATTTGCGAGAATGAAAGCCAAAAATAAATAAAATAATATCATTAAAATATCACTATGATGAATCTGGAGTCTATACAAACTTATTTAACAATATTTATAGCTCTAATATATTTACTATTACAATAATTCCCCCTGTTGCCATCACTCAGGCAAAACAAGTACAAAACAAGTAAAACCAGAAATGTTCGTATTCAAGAAACCTTTGGCAACATTTCCCAGCACTAGGTACACGGAGTTACAAAATACAACAACATAAAGTTTGTATCTAGCTTTTTCTTTTTCTTTTCTCTCCCCCAGTGCCAACCTTTCTGGGAAAGTGAAATCAAGGAACATACTCCACAGGGAATAGTTCATTTTGAGCAAGGCAGGCACGATGCTGTGCAAAGGAATGACAATAAAAGATAACTTATGCATATGGATTCCTTAACCTTCTGGCCCATAAAATGTTGCTCTAACCACAGGTTTCCTCCCCTGTGAGAGCTGGGAGCTGGCCAAGGACACAGTCTGTGAGCCTATCCACCACACAGCTTCTGCAGGCCCAGACATAACTATTCCTAGTGAACCATAGGCAATGTTACCAGGGTGGCTGGAAATTGGACAGACTAGTTTGCCCATCAAAATATACAAGTGCTAAAAACTGAAAACATGCTTAGTGCAAAAAAGGCTTCAAAGTAAATTTTTTTTTCCTGATTTTTTCTTATTAAGACTTTAAGGTGAGCTGCCCATCTGCAGAAATTCATTAGGTCCCAGCTTTTTATAGTCCCCAGAGCCCTTGCGTCCCATGGACAGATAGGCAAATCCTGAAGAAATGCTGTGCACAGAATAGGCTGTTTTGATGGAATTTTTCACCAAAAAATTCTATGGATTCCTTAACCATTATTTTAGACCACCCAGAAGAGTCCACTTCTCTGTTTATAAAATCAGCTGCCTGGGTTGACCTACACTCAGAAGACCCAAGAAGAAAACAATCTCAAAGAACACAGAGAAAGAATTTTTGTGGATGGTTGGCATGTTGTCTTTATTCAAGACAAAGTCTTACAGAAAACAAGATCAGCATTTTTTTCTGAGGAAAAGACTAGCTCTAGCACTGTTAGCTGAATTTACTTCTTCTGCCTTTCAGATACTGCCCACCCCAGAGAAGGCCCTGCGTTTAGTACATGAAACACATTTTTATGAGACAGACACTTTTTAAAAACAGAGGAAATGGGAACTGGTGTAACCTGATCCAATGCAGCACTTAACTGCATGAGAAGCAATTCATAAGACAAAATAAAAAGAGAGGTTATGGTCAATTGTGTCAGATCAATAAGCAATAATGACTGAGACAGAAAGTATTTCCATTGAGATTAATGGCCAATTATGTGAGCAGCCAGATCCATGAAATCCACCATGTCATTAGCATTTAAGCAAATGCCCTGTGGTTTAGTCATTATTACAAACCTAGGTTTATTTTTAAAGGGAGTATCACTAGGATATTTTGTTTTCACTTCTATTCTTAGTCATGCAAAACATGCCTTCATAGTATACTGAAATAACCCTCTAATTTATATCCAATTATTTTCTTATGAAGATTCTTCAATAAATTGAAACTCTGCATAACTCTCTAGAAAGTATTGACTTTGATATGATTGAGCACCAAACAATCCAATTTTGACAGTTTCAACTGGATTTAGTACTAAGGCTATATTTATGAACTAGCTGATCAAGTTCTCCATTTAATCTCCAGACAGGAACAGAGCTAAGAGCTTATTCATGTGTTTCTTTTCTTTGATTTTAAATCAGAATAACCTCAAAACCTTTTATTTCCTAACATGAACCCTAAGATAGTTAAATGACACCAGTTTCCTTTTCAAGTCTACACACAGACTAAGAGACCAATTTTTTCCATTTCTCAAATTGGCCACGTTTGAATTAGGACAAACTGGGATCAGCAGCAAAGCACTCTGTGAATGGAAGTAAACCAGTTTGGTTTTCCCATCACATACCCTATACAAGCTTTTACTCTCCTATAAGTCTGAAATATTCATCTTAGAGGAACAGCAAATCAAGATCCATTTTCATTGTACAAACAACACTTCTGCTCTTCCCTTGTGGTTCCTTTAATTAAAATTAAAGCGAAGAAGCAGTTTAGGAACTGATCCAGTATCCATGAGAGTACTGGATCAGCCTCTTAATTTACACGTATTCATATCTATACTTCTGGTACAGAGAAGTTTTCTGTTACAGCCACTGGGTTTTCTTGTTGAGATTTGTAAACTGAGTAGAGAAGAGGTAAGCAGCAGGACAGCACAGCCTAGGCAGAGGAAGAGTAGCAGTAACAGATGTGATATAGCAGGGAGTTGAATCCAGCATTAGGAAAATCAAGTTAGGGTAAGCAGTCAAACAAAATAGCAGGACAGGGAGGCTGACAGCAAAAAGACTGCAGGCAGAGAACGACCTTAGCCATTAAGAAAGAACAATATGGTCAGCAATTCTGGAGACAGAGCCACAAGTCAACCAGGAACAGATACACAAAAAGACAGCAATGGTTAAAGGAGCTTCACTGCTTGCGGGACAGAACTAGATCTAGGAGTGATGCTGGAGGATAGCTGAACAAAAGTGTTACAGACTTTCATATTGATAATCCAGTCCTTACCTGCTATTTGCTTCCAATATTCAAATGGAAGGATTATGATGCTCCATTAGCTTCTTCAAACTATCTATTTATTCTGAAAAGTAGGACATTTCATTACCTGCTCAGCTCTCAGCAGCTCTGATGTATACCAAACCAATGGATAACATTTTCTGTTAACTGCGCACAAAAACGTGACATGATAGTCAACTCCCCTGAGCACACAAAACTCTCCTACTGATTACACAAGCACAATCTCACAGAGGGAAGGTCTGAATATAAATAAATGTGGACAGACAGCTCCTGTGAAACTTGATAGATAATCCTCAAAATGAACTAAAGAGGAAACATTACACCTCGTTTGGTTATAAGGCTACTCATAGACCTCACACAGCTATGAATCAGCTCCACAGCTATGAAATGGAAACAACCCAACTGGTCTAGGCTGTATCTGAATCAGAGTATGAGCTTTTAGTTGTGTCCAGTACGATGCTGCTATCTGTGCCTACAGGTCACTGTAAAAACTTTGTAGTTCGAATCATAAAATCACAGAATGGTTTAGGTTGAAAGGGTTCTCCATGATCATCCAGTCCCAACTCCCTACCAAGGGCAGAGACACCTCTCACCAGACCAGGTTGCCCAGAGCCCCATCCAACCTTGTCTTGAACACTTCCAGAGATGGAGCAGCCACAACCTCCCTGGGCAGCCTGTTCCAGTGCCTCAGCACCCTCACAGGGAAGAATTTCTTTCCAAAATCCAGTCTACATCTGTCCTCTTTTAGAATCGGTCATGTTTTGGCAAGTTTAATCAGCATAAATGAATCAAGAAATTCACTGCACATCTGTAAATAAGACAGTTAAATTAAAGAGTCCCTGTGAAAGAAATACTATCACTATAGTTTCTACAGTGCTAACATGGGGTAGAAGCACTCACCATATTTCAAAGCCATAGTGCCCTACAGAAAAATCATTATGTTTTTTAAAACAAATATATTAAAATGTATACCCTCTCTTTGAAAATTTAAACCCAATTTTTCTAAAGCATTAATTAAGGTCTAGTGTCATTCTTTCTCAAGCTAGATGGATAACACTTCCCAGCTGTTCAAATCCTACACAAAACTGTCATTGCAGATCTTTATCCCACTGGTGTATTCTTTCATTATTGCTAATGTAGAAACTCGTAAAAGACAAATAGGAAAAATTATAGTCTAGCCAATAAGAGAAAAAAAACACATTCAACTGGCTATTTTTGATTTGGTTTAGGATACTCATTAGACTTGGGCTGCATGGGCAGACGAGTGATATCAGCAAACTTTTTCTAATTGCACATTCTATTTGCCCCTCTTCTAGGCATTCAACCTGCAGAGAGGGAAGACATTTAAAGATTACCAAGGCAAGTTTGTAATGAAGCGGATACCTCTTTGTCTGTCCTTGCGCCAACAGCAGCAGAAGGGATACTAATTAGAGGGTGAATTATTAGCTTCCCATGGTGCACTGCAGGGGCATTAAAAACGAGTGGAGTTTGTTGCTTTCCTTTTAGATGGTTAATACTGATTTAATATATTCTTGTTTCTAGGTGAGCAGCAGGGGACAGTTTTTATGATTATAATTGTTGCATAATTACTGGCCTAAGGTTGCCTATTGTTAAACAAAAATTCTGAGGTACTAATGTTTTATTGAACAGTACAAGTAGATAAAATTGTAATATATTTTCCTGAACAGTATAAGCTTGTTATCTGGCAGCTTGGTGACAACTCTAAGTTGTCATGTGCACAAACACTCAGATTTTTTCCAAACTCTAAAAATAAAATGTGATTTTTTTTACTGAAATACATTCAATTTTATTTTTTTAAAAGTTTTATTTTTATTTATTCCAAAGAGGAGACCAAAGTCAGCACACATAGCCTAACCTGTCAGGTTTTACCTCACGAGGAATAGGAGATGACCTCAGAATTAAGACTTGCAGATTTTCCTTTTTCTGAAATCATAAATGGGATCTGAATTTTTGCCCACATTTTGCATTCACACTAATCCAGAACTTGTTAGCAATGCAAGAAATAAAAACCAAAAATAACCAAATTAAAATTGAAAAATTAAGACATATTCATTATAAAGGTAAAGCAGAAATTTGTAGTAGTTTCTTTGGCTCCACTTTAGGTAGTGTAAGAGCTGTGTGGATTGGTAATTAAAAGGTTTTTATACTTCAGCTCAATTTCCTGTAGTGGTTCCTGTATGTCAGTAGGTAACAGGCTACTCTGATGTCCTATGGTTTATCCAGGTGGAACCCTATCTGCCAAGCCACCTGCTCTGCATCAAAACTCCCTTTAGAGGAGCGTTCTGAATGCTAAGGATCAGCTCCTGTAACTTGTACTTATGTCACATTTATATAGGCTTCCTTCTTAATCGTTACAATTCTATATGTAAGTCCTTCAAACAACTACAAGTAGACAAAATGCTCTTTTGACCTAATGTGGTTCTTTCTGCACCAGGAAGAAGAGGACATAGGAGAAAGGCATTTGTTTGCAATGTTTTTTTTAAAACAAAATATTTTTCATCAAATTTTGCCAAAAGCCAGCTAGAAATTTGATCAGCACTGCACTAAATCTGATAGATTCCCAGTAAAGATTCCTCCTCACATTAAATATCTAATGCCAGAGCCTCTTCATTTTCCTTACTTTCAGAAAAGTTAAACAACAAATAGTTAAACCTGAAGGACAGAGCACAGAAAGTAAACAGCTGTCTTAAAGACATCCTTATATGGTCTTTCAGTGTTGTTTTCTTCTCAAGTCTGTTCTTAATTAACTCTATTTCAGACAACATAGATCTTGCTCATGTACTTCTGACCTGAAGAATAAGGTCACACCTTTGAAGATCTGTCAACACTATCCTGTTGCTTTAAAAGTCATCCTTGCTCTTGATGCCTTCAGTCTTTTAAGTAGCACCCCTGACAACCTACAATTCCACCAGGTCATCTGAGCTATCCTATGGTTATAAGGAGCATTTTGGAAAACAATCAAATACTTTAAAGCTTTGGCTAATCTACCTTGTTTTTCTCCAAACCATGAGAGACATCCAAAATCTTTAAGGTAAGTTCCTGCAGCTAGGTTCCTCTCCAGTATCCAACCACACAATATGATTCAGGGGAAGAAATTAAATATAAAAAATCCACCATCAGTATCTGGAGGTTGTTCTTCAAACTAATTCTACCAGAGAGGAAGATACATAAACTCTGTCCACACTGATGCCTACTATTTCTGTGTTACTATATCTAGGAAGTAGATAAATGAAGCAGAGTTGTACTCTTGGAACTTCCTAAAATCAGAGTCAGCATTATAGCGCTTTAAATATTGTAATAGGGTAGAAAAGATAGAGGGCTACACTGTCCGTTCACAGCTGGTGGAATACTGCACCCAATAACAACCTTTCCCTACTGAAGTCATCAGTATCCTTATTTAACTTCTTCCACCTTGACCTAAAAAACACAACAGTCATTTGCTATTTTGGTAATGAAATGCTGATCTATGCAAGCCTGTGCTGGCAGCTCTCTACAGCACTTCCACTGCAACATTCTGCTGGCTGCCAATCTCAGAAACCCCCTTGGTGTTGTTGAACAATAAGAGATCACTGACCTTTCCTTCCTCTCCAATGAATGAACTATTTAAAAGCTAAGGCCACTGCAGGGATAAAACAAGCTGAGAACTGGTGGCAGGTGTCATCAGTGAAGTGTTATGCTATTGTGATGGAAGTATATGCTCATTTATATCGCACAAGCATCTCAAAGCAAAGATAAAATAAATGGCTCTGCAGGTTTGTGAACTTCATCTAAGACAAATGTTTTGTATTTCTACCAAGCCCAGCATCACATTTCTGATGTGAAAACTTCACTACTAAAAAAATCTCACTGTTAAAAACTTGGCACAACTTACTTTCTCTTCTTTATGTATCTTAAAAGATCTTTCAGTAAGTGCAGAAGGAAATGTGCACAGTTTCTTCAGTGTTAGGAACTATTCAGCATTCACATTAGCATATTACTTATTCTTCTTTCTTCCAATTTGTATCGATTTCATTTATGTCTTCGGGCTTCAAATTCCTTTTTCTTCTTTTTTGGTGTCAGTACAACCAGAGCAACACAAAAAGAAATCTTCAGTAATTATGTTTACATAGCTCTGTGGAACTTTTCCTAAACAAAACCAACATCTCCATAAGCTCTGCTATCAAAGAATGAAAAATCACTAATCACTTTAAAGAATGTGCTAACTTCAATCATCTCTTCATAGTCCATTCCAGTAAATACACTTTTAAGCAGAAGCCTAAACTGATTCAGGAAAAGATACATTTCTTAACTGCAATTATTTAACTTCAATCTTTCTGCTTCAGAAGCGCGAAAAGACCATAACATATTAAAGCTTTTTATGCATTTTATGTTCTGAAACTGATTACACGAGGGCTGGATTCTGAATGGGATTGTATAGTCTCTCAGAGAGTCAGAGTAACAAAGCATCCTCTCTCAAACACCTCTGTAAAGGACTTAGCATTTACTTGCACAAACAGGCAACACTCACCCTCTCCCTGCAAATGAGGCACAGCCAGTGATGAGTGCCTGCCGGCCAGGCAGACACCAGCAGACACACCAAGGAGCAGCGATGCGATATGAAGCTGCTGAAGATTTTTCAACCCCCAACCAAAACCACAGAAGAAATCGTGACTTTGCGTCAAAGGTCAGTCTGTCCTGTTCACCAGTGTAAAGCCACATAATGTAATAACAATTCAGTTTGTAACACACAGTTCAGAGGTATTTAGGTTTATTAATCATTGACCCCAGAGAGACACTCAACTGCTTTTTGCTTTCACTGCGAGTTATGTACCAAACTTTTGAGGTTTTTATTCCCATTTCAGACTCAGTTATAAATCTGCTTTGAAGACCCTAGAACTGTAAAAGGTTCATTCACACAGATTCAGCTGAGGTACACGAATCTGTCCAAAGCTCAATATTGAGCTTTGCACTTGTCAAAATTTCTGTTAAAATTAATCACAAGAATGTTAAGAGCCAATACAGCACTTTAACCAAAAAGTCCGCAGTGATCTTCCCTGTGGAAATGTTTTTATTCCATGGAACTGACAAACATTCCTCTAAATAGTAATTCAGTGAGCACCAGAAAGAGCTCTCCCAGTGCTTTGCATTGATAGTTAACAAGCGTTTGCATGCACAGGCTGCTTTTTATTAGAATAATAGCAACTGTGTTTGTGATCATGATTTCTATGAAAGGAAAGACCAATCTTTGTCTCAGCAAGACCAAATAGGATTGAGCAGCACCTTAAAGGTCTCATTGTGTAAGCCTCACTGGATTTGCTTTCATCATTTTATTTAAAAGAGAAGGGATTGCCCAAAGCAAGGGTAATCAAGACCTGAAGAGTGACTGCTTAAGCAAAATGACAGATGAATACAGTCAATGTAAAAAAAAGAGCACACAGCACTAATAAAAATTCTATTTAACACAGGAAAGCAGAAAAAAATACCTTCAGATGCTTGCTTTTTACAGTGTTATGATTACTAGAGAGGTTTATTGACCGAGTGCTTATTAACCTGAAGTTTGAGATAGTGAAGCAAAAGAATCAAAACACAGTATTAGAAGAGATACTGTTCCCCCGGCTGGATTTATCTTGTTTTCACCCTCTCTGCAAAGCAAGGAGAACTACCGTCTATGCTTAGATGTACAGCGTGTGAGCTAAACAGCCCGAACCTCCTTCCCAAATGTGCATATGGCAGAAATTATCCCAAGAAAAAAATGGCAACTACATGATGATGTATAGATAGCAGTGATCTGTTTCAAAAAGTGGGACAAGTTCCAAGGGGCTAAATGGAGTTACCAGAAGCAACATTCCAGAGAACATCTGGATGTATTGATTTGATGGTGCACAAAGCGAAAAGGATTATATCTGATAAAAACTTCATCTCTGAAACAAGTTGATCCAGCTCCACATGCAATTGTAATTAAAGTGAATGACTTCCAAGATGTTGTCTTGCATACGATTCTGACTACTGAGCAATACAATAGAGAAGGTCAGAAAAGAATCAAGGAAGTGAAGGTCAGGGTTGGGAAAGGAGTTTCAGGAAGGAGAATTGAAGCAAACTGAAGAGATTAGAGAAGATGAGCTGGAGAAGAGATGGTTAGAGAAAAGAAAACGTCAGAGAAGTCAAGATGAATGTACAGAAGAGAATGTTAGAGAAGATCTAAGATAAGGTGGGAGAAGATCAGAGAAGACAAGAGAAGGCAGGATGAGCAAGGAAAAAGATGATAAAGTAAAAAATGTGAGAGAGGAGGACACAGAAGGAAGGAGATGGCAAGGCAGGTTCATCTAAAAATTATGCTCTTACATAATGCCATACTTATTCAAAATCAATGCAAAAATAATTAAAAATCCTTGGAGTTTATATTAGGAAGAACCACATATTCTAGTAAGTATTGGTCTCCTTTTCAGCTGTCCATATTTTCAGCCACTACAAAGCAAAACTAAAAAGTAAGAAAATCCTGTGCTCTGACCATCAGGATCTATACATTTATATTCTAGTGTATGTGTTACAGCCAGTTCTAGACTTTGATCTAGTGCATATACCCAGATTCAGATGGAAGGCTGCTATTGTTTGGAAGATTTCCATTTCACACTCAATACAGAGATGTACAATATTAATATATTGATTCCGCTGCACTCAATAGCAGCAAATTGAAACCTCAGCATGATTGATCAGGATATTGCATAAAATAAAGGCAATGACTCATCAGCTTCAATGGCATAGCTAAGAATCCACCATCAAAATGGCAATACTCATCAGCTTTGACAAAGATACTCTCATCCTAAACTGTTCTGAAGGATATAAAGCTGTACTGAAACAATATCACCTAGAAAAATTAATGCACTTAGGACAAAACATGTTACTGCTATAACTCCAGTAACTGAGGTTGAAACATCTTGTTAGTGGTGCCAAATATGCTCATTACATGGAGAGAAACTAGTTATAAATCATCACAAAGATGGTCTGCAGTAATAGACATCACCATAAATCAATCAAATTTTAAAGGGAAAAAGCAAATACACCTCTCCCAGAAGAAATAATGCCACCAGTGGTCCGTTAGGGGGTCTTTCACATAGAATTATTCATGTCAGAACGATGTAATTTCACATGTCCCCAAATGCAGCTACAGGTTTTGCTGTTGCTTACACAACAGAAAGATGCATTGCTGCAGCAGGACTGAGGGCTTGGAATGTAGACGCAGAGGAGCCCTGACAGCTCTCTTAGCAAATGTTGCTCAGTATTTCCTCTAGATATTGGAACTCATCATTCTGTAGCAGCTATCACATAATAAATGAGAGCATTGTATGAGCTAGAATACATCATATGTAGTAGAACTTGGGGTATAAGACAGCTTAAAGTTAAAGCAGAGGAACAAAGAACAAAGCATAGAGCAACTCATGCATCCTCTATAGCACCTCATTAACTGACTATCTAACATGAATGACAGAATCAGAATGGAGTCCATAAACACTAAGTCCCACTTGATGGCCAGAACCATGAAAGAGTGGTCTTAGAGTGATTAACTAAAGACTTCTACAGTTACACCTGTCCTAGATCAGAAAAAAAAGGTTATTGCAGCATCATGCATTCATCCAGCCGAACATCACAACGTGTCACAAAAACTGCCAAAAGGAAAACTTGTCCTACAATCAGAACTGAAGGGTATGTGAAGGGATAATCAAAGAGTGTGTTGTGGTAGGTTGGCTCCTGCTAGCAGTAAGAACAACACAGGAAGAACAGGGGAGTGAAAAAACTCAATGGGTCGAAATGAAGACAGGGAAGTCACTTACCAGTAACTGCTGCAAGCAAAACTGACTGAGCTTGGGAAATTTAACTTAATTTACTGGAGCTTATGTAAGTATTCAATTATTGGTTTGGCTGTTGTGAAAAAAAGGTGACAAACACTTAGAGAAATCACCACACTCAACTTCATTGTTTCACTACACAGAGCTACACAAACTTTTCCAAATGGTGGGTCTGTTGCTGAGCTGTGTGGAAACAGCTGTGCCCAGCACTGGGCAGCCCCTGAACTCAACCCACAGGAGCCTGTGGACACTTGGAGCCTTTTCTGCTACTAGAAGTTCCTCATTTACATCCCATACAAAAGTCAACAACTGGTAGTCTGCTACTTATCTGTAAAGATCTAGAGAAAAACAGGACTTCTCCAGAGCTTTCCTCTTAACACACAGAGAACACAGATGATTCCTGATCCCATTCACTATAGATAGCAAATAAAATAAAGGGAGAGACAATAAGTCTTTTTCCCCGGTCCATGCCACTAATATCTATCCAAGTGTGCTTTTTTCAGAGCTTGGAAGAATACAAAAATAAAAAGCAGGTAGTCTTGAAATTAATTTCATTCGTATGAAAAGGCTAATAGCATCTCATTGACAAACTGCTGGTTGTTCTTTCCTGTTCATTAAATCAGTGCAGTTTTATTTCCATTTCGAGGTGATGCTTAAAAATACTTAACTATGTAAAGGAAAGACAGGCTGCTTCTTTGGAGGGTTCCCTTCAAAACCTCTTTTAAAAAAATGGACTTCTTAAAATCACTTGGGATTTTACTAAGACTGTTGGCCTTCCTTCTTTACAATTTTTTTTCTTCTCTGCAGCTCATGGATCACTAATGATGGCATTTTCACCAAGCAGCAGTGACATGCTAGATTAGTCTATATCCTTTTGGCAATTTAACAAAGAACATTAACTAATAAACTTTAAAACCAAAAAATACTATTCAAAAAACTACTTTTTTTAAGGAAGATAATTAGAAGGGGGACAAAGAACTCTTAATGCTGAATTTCTTCATAAAATGGATGCAAAATTAAACAAGTAAAACATGACAGATGAAGAAACCAAAATGACATACTATTTAGTGAAGTATAAAATGCAAACAGCTCATCCCCATTTATCACTACAACAAGGAAATGTCAAGGAGTTTTAATGCTTAATGTGCCCATCAAGCTTAGAATGCACCAGCTGCAACGTTTTAGGTAATTGTCTACAACATTTTTGTCTTCAAAGTCCATTCTCTGTGCCCCTTCCACCCCCTCTCCCATTCCAAAATGGCAGCACCAAACCTGTGAGTGTTTTCCCAGCAAATGAGGTAGCTGTTGGTTATTTTTGAAGAAGACAGGTCAGACTATTCTTCAGAGAGGATTTTTTTGCTTTGGACTTTTCTTTTGTCAGGCAAGAACATAGTTAGGATAAGCAATGGTGGAACAACAATCCATTCAGCTTCGTGAAGATGTCACTTTACCTCGAATTAAACGAACAAAAGCCTTGCTATGCCACCCATATCAGACAGACAGTATTGATTGCAGATTCATAACACACAAAAATTAATTCTGCATTCTATTCACCATTAGTCTTAGAGATCTTCAATTTCCATCTGAAGTCTACCCTTGAGGGAATGAAGGAGGAGAGTTCAGCATTTCTGACTTTCTTAAGCCAGAAGCTGTTTTACTCACAAGGCTTTTTTTCACTCTGACTCCAAAATGAGTGTTCACCATAGAATGCATAGTCTAGCATCAATGCCAGTGATGAAGAAAAAGGATTACCAGACTTCCTGATTTTCTTTTCTCTGCAGTTGTAATTTAAATGCAATGTAAACATACCATCATCTTTCCAAGTTGACTTTACATAATGTTTTTAAATCATACTCACAGGTGACTGTGATGCTTCTTTGGAGGCATCTGAAATTGGCACACTTATTCTGGAAGCTATCAAAGTAGACTCACATAGAAGAGCATGTAACCTAGGTGTATCTTGCCAGGACAACTTCTACAGGCAGAACACTGTGATAGCCAGGGAAGTCAAATAAGTCATCACTAAATTGCAAGTTGTAAAGAATGATTTTCAGGATAGCTGATCCACAGCAGACTTTATATAGGAAAGCAAGCCCAACTGCTAGTGAAAGAAACCATAGGCAAATCTTTCTAGCTCATTGGGGCTTTAAGATTGGAAAAGTAGACAACAGTACATATTCAGCTCTTGACTCTGGAATATTTAAATGAAACCAAAGACGCACACAGCTAGTTACTGCTTTTCTGCCCCTATGCTTTTCTCACAAATACTGAATAACTACTCCAGAATTTCGTATTAAGAATTCATATTTAATTAAGACTTGCCTTTAGAAACAAACTATTTCCTAATTAAAATACAGGCAATCCTCACCTAGTAAGAGTCATTCCATTCCATTTATAGACACTATAGGTTTGGCTGGTTTCTCTGTTCAGTTCCAGAATAAATACTATTAGAAAACAAACATTCTGTGGACAGCAGTCAGACAACTAAATATTTCTTTAACTTATACTCCACCAAAGACAAGGGCCCTTCATACTGTGCTTAAATCCTTTCTCGTATATTGAACAAGACCGGTCCCAGCACCGATCCCTGAGGGACACCACTAGTCACAGCTCTATATATTCATATATTTAAGCATACATGCATGTGATTTTCTGAATCAAATGTAAATTTGATTTATTTTTTTATTTTAACACAGATTTCATTAAATAATTATCACTCAAAAAGAAGTTCAGAGAATAGTATTATGATCTGATGATTTGGAGAGAATCTGTTGGCTTTTAATCAAATTTCTTACCTGTATAAAACTCACAATGGATTCCCTGCAGAGGTAAAGTTCTTGCATGAAACAAGAATCTCTTTTTGGTTCCCTCAGTTTCCTCTGAATTATCTTTCTGACAGTAGACTGGTCAAGTAGCAATAGTTAAATTGAAACAGTAGGGAACGTTTCATCTGCTCCCTCTAAATAATGCAGCCCCTTTAAATCCTAATAAATATGCTTTATTGGGATTAGACCTCAAAGATTAAAAATATTCCCCTCCCCAAAAACCAAACTGCAAACATGCTGAGTGATTGATACATACTACCATTGTTAAAGAGGCAGCTGACACCAGCTGGCCTCATGCTTCATCCAACTTGCCTATTAAACCTGCCTCACTGCTCCGAGTGAGTTTATAGAGTAGGGTCCCTGGCAAAACCTTGGACTGCTGTCAAGCCACACAACCATAACTATTCAATATACTGTGCATAATTGCATCAGCAGGGAGACAAAAGATCATTATTATCACTGAACAACTAAAAGGTACAGAGCTTTACTGGGGAACATTAGCACTTAAATGTTATATAGCAGCAATGTCTTTCAGATCATTGTGGTTTGGAAGTGCTGAGTCTTTCATCTCTGCAGCTGAGGAGCAAAACAGCAAGTGTTAAAAAAATTAAATCTAAAATAAATAAACAGAAGTCAAAGAGAAAACGAGGTAAGAGGGGAACAAAACTGTGAAATATGTGCAGCTGATTAAGTGGCTGAAGCCACAACTTTTGTGGCTTCACAAAAAAACTATTGATTCTCACAGTTATTTATTTATTTATTTGATTGATGGCAATGGTGCTTCATGTCAGCTCAAGCCACAATAATATTTTACAACCATGTTTGTGAGAGCTGAACTAAATGAGAACAATTGGTTCAGAAGGCCCTCAGTCACATTTCTTTGATTTAGTGAGGCAGGAGGCTATCTTTATTGTGCTGTTGCTAAAACCTTGGGTAATTAAAGCTGAGTGCTTAAATCTTTGAAGTTCATCAAACAACATGCCCAACACACTTGTTTATTGCTAGAGATGTGCTAAACCTTTAAGTTAACCAACCCAGCAGAAGCAGCCCTCTGAAGATTCACAGGCAGTATTTGGTAGTTGAAATAATTTTAGTCACAAAATATGCCAATTTTCTTTAAAATGCTACTCAGGCAAATTTCTCCCGAATTAAGAAATGCAGAAAGGATACGGGTTTTGGTGATGCTTGCCACGCTAACCTTCCATGAAAGTGGAACACTTGCATTCTGAAAGTAATACCAATTAAAAGAAGTTCTGATTGGGAAAAGAAAAAGAAAAAAAAATGGAAAACCAAAAGGAAAATCAAAAAATATTACCCTACTTGTAGGTTCATTCCTGTTCAGCAGCTCTATTACAGAATTTACTCCAGTTTAGAAGGAAATTAAGAATACTTAATGCTTAAAGGATGTTCTCAGAAGATTCTCACACCAGAGTTCACAATATTTCTTTTAAAAGGCAGCACATTATAAACTTATTTGACAGCTTCATTAACACAGAAGTGATGAGCTAGGATATTACTTCATTGCTAGTTCTAATAGTTTTCTCTCAAAGCCATGGATGCTTTGTCTTTCAAACTGTGTAAAAAATGGTACCTCCTTAAGCTCACTCCCTCTACCTGAGCCAATCTGCCAGACTCAGCCCATCTTTAATATTGATTTGAATTAAATATTAAAAAATATTCACCTACATTTGAAAAATCTGCTGATTTTGAGGGTCTCTGACTCAGCAGTACTCGTCAGTACGAGCAACCTTGTGATTTAATATATTTATATATGTAGAATAGGTATTTAAATTACAAACTCTGACACACAGGTGAAAAAATACCTTCTGCCAGACCTATCTGTGCTTGGGAAAAACCACTACATACAGAGAACTTGTTCTCTGCAGGAATTCCTTGCCACAATTCCCAAGAGGCAACACTACATTTCAAGCCTGTTTATTTTTTTCTTAGTCCAACAAGAACAGATTGCAATGCAAAACTTAACGCTCAGGACAAACCAAGGTTTCTTGTGGGTTCTGTACCCTTCCTGTATCACAATGAACTTAGTTCAGTGTGTTTTGCTCAGCATTGTATGTTTGCTAGGACACTAACCAGAAACAACTAATCTGTTCAGCTCTAACCTTGAGACATTATATGTCTCAGTGGCAGAGTATCCTCTTCTAGTGGTCATGAACTACACAAGAACCAGGTCCTAAGATCTACCATGAGAAGAGCTAAGATTGCATTAACAAGGACGTGAATAGCAATTACCTCCAACCCTTTGGTGATACTTTTCAAAACTATCTAGGATCCAGGAGAATTCCAGTTTCTCACCAAATTTTAACTTTGGATTTTTTTCCCTGACAACATTTTCTTGCTTCTTGTGAAAGTACATTTTGAATTACTTTTTGAAAAGAACATCAAGCTTCGTAATTTTGCATATAATTGCATAACATGTTTTTAATAAATGTCAGTTACATGTCTGGATAATGAGTAATATGAATATTTTGCTCCATATATTTACATGTGTTTAATTTTTATATTTTATAACATTATATATATTGACATTTTTAAACAAACACTACATTGTCTTACCAGGTAGCAGTAGGAATATTATTATAAATTCCCACTTAAAATTAAGAAAATATCAAGCAGACAAAAGAAAACACTCATAGACAAATAAATTTCCTTAAAATAAATACTGCGATTTTTACAAACCTAAACATTTTATTTTCTTCAACAAATTCCACAAATCCCTATACTTTCAAAAAACAGTTTGTCAAAAGAGCTTTTATCATAAAAAAACGCAGTGACAACTTTCTGACCAAGTGTTACAGCTGATGATTTTGATGACAGAATGTCATTGGGATTAACAAATACCTTGTTCCTGCAAGGTGGCAGTTTAAGCAGAGAAAAGGTTCAACCAGGTCCCAAACTCTTCTATTTAAAAGAATCATCAATTGCTTTCAGGAGCTGTTCTTCAGTGCAACACTAGGGTGTAAAACTCTGGGGTTTCCTTAGAGTTTGCTGAAGGATCCCAGTTTAAAAACAACAGCAGAAAGCTGTCTTGTTCATGGTAACTGATCACCTAAAACTACATTCTGCAATGCATGCGAAAATACAGAACAGTGTGTGGTCACAGTGACAGCAGTCACAGGTCTTTTTCTCCTTCTATGACGTCTAAATGATAGTTGAAGGATTACTGTTCTTCCTGACAATATTTAATGCAATCTACTATGCATTACCAAATAATTCAACATTGGAGACTCACTTAAGAGTTAATACTTACTTCCATTTCACATGAGAGGACAACACACAGTCCAAAGAGAACCCAGAGAGGCACTACAGTGCACTGTTACCACACTATTGCTGCTCTCTGCACAAGTACATCGCGCAGAAAAATTATCCTGTAAATCTGAGGGACAGCTGTGCCAGAAGCGAAGTGTTATTTTAATAAAGTCACTGCTTAACAAAGTCAACTGTTTTAAATAGCGGAGATATAATTAACTACGTATTTAACAGCTTGAAACAATAATAACAACCATAAGTGTTCACCACCTATGTCAACTACTGTTCTTTCACTGTATGTACCCAAGTTAGTAAAAAGGCAATTTAATACCAGCTGGAATGCACAAGAGTCAGAATGAGGTGGTCAGATAATGAGAACATTGAGCTGTAGTTAACATTCAGTAATGTATAGGAAAAAAAAACAAAAAGGAGGGATCTTTTTGCCAACGGTAGATTATTGAGTAACAAACTGTGGAATTTCAATTTTCAGGACTCCACACACATAGTTTGAGGACAGGGTATCTTGAGTACAGCATCCTGATCTGTTGGAAGTGTGTTTTCTTTATCCTGATGACCCCAAGCATGTTAATTTGGATATGTCAAGGTCAATTCTATAATGTGAAGCATTTCTCTTAGTACAAACTGAAAACATTCAGGATTTCTCTAAGCACCTGAAGGGTAATTGTGATGCTACTTCCCATCCTATTCCCCTTACATAATAAATAGAAGAAGTACACATTTACATACATGTGTTGCCAGACTTATTTCTGTCAAACAACAAAAGGCAGAATGTAGTGGCCTGTCAAAGACTACATCCTAAGATTTCCAAATACTAGCTAGGGATGAGCACAGAATATTGATGAATCATGAGCCTGAGTCAAACTGAAAGAAAGAACTGTACTGACTGACAGCAAAGATAAATCTAACCCAGTACTGGTGACAGTAAGACATCCCTCCCAGACTAACCATCTCCTAGCCTTCAAATAATTTCAGCTCAGGAGCATTTCCTGGACCTGATTAGAAGGACCATCCCAAAAGACGTCTCTCTCTCCCTTTTTAGGTTCACAAATTAATGCAACTGTAATGTCATTTGGATGTTTCCCTTTCCCCCAAAAGTACTATTTTTTTCCAGTTTGGAAAGTTTTTACTTGTTCAGTCTTTCTGGTACAAAAGCCACTCCAAGCTCTTAATCATCCTTGATAACTTTGTGATTATTTACCAATTCACTGGCTTTTAAATTAATAGAGCATCAATACTGAACTCCCTTTTATTTAACCTTTTCTGTTTGTTGTGGCATTGGAGATAAAAAACTCAGTGCGTAGGAGCAGTTTATCTCATCTGGAAGGAACACGTGTTGTTCCTTAACTTAGGCCATCTAAGAGCTTCAGTGATCCTTCAACGACACAGACACAGAATTTACCAAAAATGAAAAATGAAAACCATCTTTTCCTCTTTCAGAAAACTTTCCTAAATCAAAGCGAGTATCAGTGAAAACACTCCTAGAGAACAGCTCTGAGAGATATAAAATAAAAGCAGAAAATTATTCTCAAGAAAAACATACCAAAAGCAATGATTTCTTGGTCTGAATCGCTGAGAATAAGTTACTAATAAATGTAATGCTAATTGTAACTGCAATAGGCAGTGCATATTAATAACAATATACACCTAATTTCTATTTCTTTGTCATTTTACATGGTACTACCACCATTTAGTGCTGCGTGCAGTACCTTATCCATCTCACATCTTTCTCTGAGAACCCCAAGCATTCACATGTTTTAGCCGGGTCAAAATCTGAGAGAAAACAGAAGAGTGCTGCACAGGCATGTGCTGCAGAGACTGCCATACAAACAGGGAGCTTCATATCATAGTCCCTCAAAAAGGTCAGATATCCTATTAGTTTTAATTAAATTAATCAACAAGAATTTAACCAAGGTCTAAATATTTGAGATCTACACTAACTTCAGTGCAGGTTTTCATGCCACCTTCAGTGCAGTAATGCTCAGAATCCAGTATTTACTACCAAAAAAAAAATGAGGACAAAATTTAAAAATGCAGAAGGATTATCTACAAATCTTTATGCTGAGCAGTTGTTTATAGGTAGCTATAAAAACTTGCCAGTGATCAGGAGAAAAAGTTTGCTCAAGAATCATTACTATATACTCATTTGATAATTACTAATTCACTTGTATTTTTGTTAGAATTTGCTCATATCGTCAGAAGAATTTGTTCACATTGTCTTATTTTAAGAACACCAGAGTGCTCTAGCAACTTACTAATATAAACCAAGTCACGTTAGTAGCACAAGAAAGTTATACAGGAAGGCAAATCTTAAGTGGAGAAGATCCCCTACCTTAACAAACATGATTCACTTCAGGTTAGAAATCAGGATGCTTTGCTGAAGACACTGACCATAGTGTTAACATGTAACTGCTCGCTGCCAAATGGACTCAACCACTAGCTAAGACATCTTGTAAGTTGTTCTTACATCTGTGTGGCTAATGGATACTACTGTTTTTTATTAGTGTTGCAAAATTCTATCATCAGATTGAACGCGTTTTGCTAGGTACAATAAAAATACACAGTAAAACGTGTCCCTGCTCCAACAATGTCACATCAGTAACTGGCTCTTAGAGCTATGGGATTGACTTCTGAAATGCAGAGGAAGTCTTTCTAACGAAACTATCTTTTTAGGCACACTAATCTGGATGGCACCCCATATAGCTGTCAGAAGCTGCTGAATGGAAACCTTACAGTAGTGGCCTTGGAAAGCTGCAAATGTCATGCAAAAGTGACCCTAGACTTAATCAATTTTAGTCTGACTATCAGAGCACTCTAACAATGGAGCAGCAGTAACATGTGCCTGAAACACTCGTGCTGAGCCTCTCAACTTACTGAAGCAAGCCATTTTTTGCCCAACTGGATATAAGCAAACATAGCTTTAAGGGATAAAGGACACGGAGCTAAATATTTTGGAGCTACACTCCTCAAAAACAGCCACCCTTGTGAAGAACTAAGATACTCTGTCCACTTTACTGTTACAAATGAAATGAAATACTGAAGACAGACTTGATGCAGCACAAGGATGGGACTGGAGGAGCAGGTTGGGAAATATTCCTGCTTATGACATCTCATACAATAATGGAGGGAGACATGGAAGCCTTACCCATTTGATTGTTCTATGTAAATTAATTCCTTTTACTGTCAAAACAATATCAAATCCCTCGTGGAAAGAATGGACTATTCTCTCAAAAGTAAACAAAGAAACAAGACAGCTTGGATTTGAAATGAAAACAAACAGCTCAAATAGATAAGCTTTTATTATTTTAGTGAAATTGGCATTCTCGTGGATCTGTTCATGAATTAGTCATTGAAAAACTTAAACTCAAATAAATCATGCATTTTCCAATGCCAGCATTCTCTGAAGAGTCCTGCAAATGGTTATTAAATCACAATTCTTCCAACAACCTGCATCGGGATTCTCTTCTGCATACAGTTAAGTAAAAGAAATGTGAGGCATTATGGCCCCTGTAATTTTGAAACCCCAAAGTAGATGGTGAGTAGGGAGCAGCAGCATGTCACCATGTATTAACAGTACTAAAATCTGTTAATGAAACTACTGTACATATAGTAAACAGCAGGAGTTTTGGAATGCCATGCAGCTTTTAAATTATTAGCACTAATTAGCCAAATGAAAAAAAGATCAGGAAACACATTAGAAGTGAAGACAAGCCTACCTGTATTGCTGTGTCAAAATTACAGTTCCAAACAACCAATTAGTAAAGATGACCTTTCAGCCCAATAAGCCATATGTAAAGTGGGATGGCTTCATTACAGTGGCTCCCTAATTAAAATGTAAAGGCTGCTGATTGTTGCATAATTAAACAACACGTCATGTAGTTTCATCTGGCAATTGCAAGCAGCTAGGCCTAAAATCATTAATGACTAAGGCATTGTCTAAATGAGTCCAGAGACTGTAGAAGTACATTCTGTCAGAACAGAGAACATCCTATGGTCATTATGGAGATAATATCCTCCAAAGGGACTGTTACGTACAAAATGTGAAGTTCTTTCTCTCAAAATGACTTTGACTTTTTTATATCCAGTTTTCTTACTAATTAGCCTAAAAGAAAAAGGCTAGCAGGGCTAATTAACTTCCAGCTACTGTAATCTAAACATGAAGCTGCAGAACCAAAGATTTTCCCTGTGGATATTCATAAAGTTTTTCATAAGTTGGAGCTCTGCTATTGAGAAATTATTTGTTAGGTAACCTTATGTCTTGATTGAGACTCCCTTACATGGCTTCTCCCATTATGCAATGTCTGAGGAGCAAACCCCTTTGCAGCAATAGTGCTGTGTGTTCCCTCTGTGGCAGCCAGTCCATTCAGCCTTTACTGATCATGTACACAAGCACCAAGAACCAAACTGTGGATTTAGTGGAGAACACGGGAGGTGGAAATTCTTTTGCAAAGTCCTAATGCCCGTCACAATAACAGCATATATTGTGAAATTATACACACCTTCACACCTACACTTTTGGTGTTTAAAAGTGTAGTGGACAAAAAGCAGCGTTGATACAAGTTCCTTTGAAAAGCAGAGTAGACAGGACCTTTCGTAAGCAGTCAAAACCAACATCTGTTCCACAGACCAATTAATGCCCTACAGACCCTCTTCTGGCATCTCCCGTGTGTACCCTCCGCACATACCTCTACCCCAATAGGGAATTCAGGTGCCTTCTTTTGATTACTTTGATGCTAACATTCATCCAGGGCCTTTATCTTCTGAAAGTAAATGAGACTGGATCTAACAAAACTTGAAAAAGATCCACTTGGCAGAAAAACTAAGAAGTCATCGGTGCTTGCCAGATACACAGGTAATAAAGTAGTAAATGAATTTAGGGGAGAAAGAATGATAAAATACAGCAAAACCTGAAAAAAAGTGAGTAGAAAATGATCTGAAGCTAAAGGCGAACATTTGATAACTGCAGTACACACTTTACTTCTCAGCTCACAATATCTATTTCAAGTTATCAGCCTCTCACCAAGGCTTTGGGGAGCAGAAAAAGAATCAGTTCAAGACCTCTGCTTTAATTTAGCTTTTGTTTCTGTCTATGTATTATATGCACATTTCTCTTGTTCCAAGACATCACAGAGACTAGACATGAGGTGAACCACCAAGATGAACACTGAAAGTGAGAGACAGTTCTGAAAAAAAAAATTCTCTTCATAAACTCTGTAGCGGAAAACCACTGCATTTCCTGCATTCTTACTGTTCTGTCTTTAAAAGTCCCGTGAACACACACAGGTTTAAAACTGATCCTGCTAAGATAATTCAACTTCACCCAGTGTAAAGTATACAGAAAAGACAAGAAATTGGCTGACTACCAGGCTCATCTTTCATACAAGCAATTCAACTCAACACAAACAAGAGTCACTTCTATTCTAATTAAATAATGTCTTTCCACTCTGATGGTTCTATTTCTTGCCATTTAAATGCCATGTTGTTCTGGGACACACTGGTTATGATTGCAATTATTAGATCAGAAATGAAGAGGAAGTCAAAACAATGAACACGATGCCAAGAAATCACTCTCAATAGTTTTTCTGCTGTCTCTAACATAAACTAAGTCTTGCTCTGGACAGAGACAGAATTGTTCTCTTTAAGCTTGTGGGTATGAGAGTTACTGGCAGTGTGTGATTATTCTGTAGATCTGCTAGAAACACAGCTCAGAAAATAATTACAGTAGAAATTCAGCTTCTTTTTAAAACTAACGTTTGCTCTTTTGCATCTACTGGCTTTACTCTTTACAAAGACAAGAAGGTCCTTTATAGTATCTCAGTTAAATAATGCTGCCAACTGAAAAACTGACCACAAGACTTCTAAATATTCTGCTACTCAAAATGAAGTTTAGACGCAGTCAGATTTGTCTCTTCTGAAAGAGGAAGTTCACAGAAAAAAGGTCTTACTGGCTTTCTTGCTACAGGAAAACACTAGCTTTCCCATTGATAGAACAGAAAAGGATGATGCTCCTTTTTCTTTCCATAAAAGACAGCATTCAACAGAAGGATATATTCATAGTTGATCCTTTTGATTCAAAGAGAATATAGCTACAGTAAGAGCTTGCCTAATGCAGCTAGTGAATGCTCAGCAAGTTTAATTTGCATTCGTGATCCCATCTTCAGATCTGGACTTTCCATTTTCCCTCTTAAAATACAGTAAAAAAGGTCCTTTTCTGAAGAGCTAAGATTACATGGCTCAGGTAGACCATGCAACAGAAAACTCTGTACAGCAAAAGTTTCTAAAGAGCAGACAGTATCTGACTTGGTTTGTAAAAATGATGGCTACCACTGATTAGGGTTAACCTCACTGTGGGGTTTACACAATATACAGAGAGCAAATCATGCTGCTTTATATTGAATACTCATGTTTTACACACACTATAAACATGAAGTGACAATGAGATTCTTACAGCTCTATTAAGATGTTAGTTTTAGAGCCATCAGATGGTAAACTAAGCTGGGCATCCTCTAAAGACCAGAAACACACATCTTTCAAGTGTAAGGGGTAACAAGCAGAATTATTAGCTTAGCCAAATTATTTTCTCTTGTTCTGACAAGTAAGTAACTGCCCATTTCTCTGTCCTATCCTAAAACAGAATGTAGGCATTGTCCGCAAATGTGAGTGACTTGACAGGCCATCCTCCCTACCACTCCTCAGATTCTCTGTTCCACTTCTTTTCTAATTGATAAGCAATGAAGACAATAGTTGTATACATCCCAGCTAAGAATATCAGATGACTACAGTGTAATTCTTTGTCCAAAACATCATCTTTATCTAGAAGATTTTTATAGAAGGTGCAGAAGGAGCATACTGGTTTTTGAGTTCAACAAACCATCAACTGTGCTTCATTTGTAATAGATCTGCTATTATCACTCTCAGCCTCAGAGCCTGACTTTTAAAAAGCCAGATTCCGTTCTTCAATTCTTTACATCATTCCTAGAATCAACTAAGATAGCAGAAATTATTTAACATGAAGTTTCAGACCAGGAGGAAACATTTGCACTTAATTTTAAATATTATAGTATGCTCAGTTGTGTTTTATCTTCTGTATATCATTCACTTTTTTTCACCACAATTTACACTGAAATCTTCCTCTGCTGGCAAGAGTCTGAGGGATGGCACCTCACCAGTGAAACCCTGCCAGACAAGCCTGAATTTTCTCTGTTTCATGCATTTACTCTTTTAGTTTTGAATGCTTCATCACAACACTGCTGTTGTTATGCTACAGATGTATAAAAAAACATATATAAAACCATGGGGAAGAGATAAATACATCTATTTTCTATTTAATGTATTATTTTCAGTAAACCATATGATTCCTCATGCTTATTCAATCAACAAACCTGAATAAATCTTTCCTTCACCCACCTGCAGCAACTAGATCATGTTCATATAGAATCACAGAACCATTCTGGCTGGAAGAGACCTTCAAGATCATCGAGTGTAACCTTTTCCTAGCCCTACCAGCACCACTAAACCCTGTCCCCTAATGCAGTATCTACCCTTCTCTTAAACACCTCCAGGAATGAGGACTCAACCCCCTCCCTGGACAAGCTGTTACAGTGCCCAACAACCCTTTCAGTACAGATATTCCTCCTGACATCCAACCTGGACCTCTCCTGGTGCCGTTTAAGGCCATTTCCCCTCATCCTATCACTTATCACTAGGGAGAATTGTACTGTACAGACGTGTGCTCTATGACACTGGGTACATTTCAGGACACAAACGCTGGCCTTTTCTCATTCTATCAAAACCACAGCAGGCCAGTTCCACATACAAATTTAGGCTCTAATACATAACTTTCTATTGAACTGAGAAAGTTCATGGTCAAAGCTATAGTGTGTTATGTCCACTTCTTCCCCACTGTCATTCCTGGATAAGTGAATACCACAGGACTGCTAAAACTCTAAGAAAGGAAATAGGAAATGAAAAGCTCATCTTTCATTAAAAGCAGCTGCAAGAGAATGTCACCTGCCCGCAGGGGTGGAGCAACCATTAAAGTTCTATGTTTTTATCTCTCCTGTCACTTTTCAGTCAGATTTCTAGTAGCAGTCTTGACTTCTCAGGAGGATTAGTAAAAAAACCAGTACCAACACGACATCGCCAGGCAGTATCACTTTATGGGATTTTATATCAACAGGGTAATCACAAAAAATCAGAAGAAAAACTCTGAATTTTCAAATCATTATCACTTGCAGGGAAGGTTCAGAGTCCTGTGAGAAAGTACGTGTTTCAGAATCCAACCCTTCCTAAAGGCAGAGACCTCTACATGAAATCAACCTGCTCCTGGGGAACTGTTAGCACTGGCAACAAGGCAGAACGTACACAGTGAGTTACTGTGCATAATTTCTCTATAACACTAACAATTCTTAAAGCATATTGAATATAAACAAGAGCCAGTAGGCAAGCTTTCCTGAAACAGCACTTCAGGCTTGTTTTGAGAGGTTATATGTGCTGCACAGTCATTCCTTCTAAAAGCCTGGAGTCATTGATCCAAAAATCTGTTCTCAGTCCAACCTGGACAAACTCATTGCTCTCCAAACACAAGATAAAGCAAGCAATGAAAAGCAATGAAGATCCCCCTTGTACCTGGATTCCGGACAATACATTTAGGGTAAATACCCTTTACATCTTTCCATCAACCTCTCTCAAGACATTACCACAGAAAACAAATGTTATTATACAGTAGGTAAGAAAGAAATGGACTGTTAGATGGTTACATAAATGGGCATATCCAAACATTGCAATCTATTGCTAACAGCTATTGCACTGAAATCAGTCATAGTTAACCAACTTCTGTGAGATCAAAGACAATACAGAGATGCAGATCATGTGGAGTTTGATTAAGGAGTAGCAAAAATTAAAACTTAGAAGCCCTACTGCAGCACACCTAACAGGCAAGCTCACAACATCAAAAATTTAAGAGACAGAAGCTTTTAGCATATTTGAAGCAAAGGGAATGGGAGTGGGGATAGGACACTTCATTCTTATGTGTAATTCATTGACACCTCGATTACATCTTGAACACTAGATGAAAATGTATCAGGCATGCATTTAATCATGACCCAGTAAAACATCAAATATTAGATATGAATGTTCACACAAAACTTTCAGCATTTCAACATATTCAAGTATCAGGATAATTCTAACATGCTCACAGATTTTATGTTACCATAACCACTGGTTTTATGGGTTTGCAATATTTTGCACAGCAAACACTACAATACAAACATTTACCAACAATGCTAGGGAGAGAGGACAGAGAAAATCCTTAGGATTATTACATAAAAGGAACACCCTTTGCCCCTAAAATATCACCATTAACGAGTTTTCTGACCAATCCCATCAATATAACTCCCTAGGATTTTTTTTAAATTCAGATTAGCTATTCAGAAGAGTGTTGCATTGATGCCACCAGATGCCTAAACGAAATCTACAGAAAAATGAATTGCACTGTTTCAGGGAATCAAGTAAAGCAGAATTTGGTACTGATTTGCACCTCTTAACAGACAGTGTCCCAAAGCATTTCACAACACAGCATCTTACTGACAGCACAGTGAGTACAGGAAAACGTGGCAGCCAGAAAAGCTCAGATACATTCATGGGCAATAGAAATTGTCTTATTGAGGAGACTTGTTGCCCAAGATGCAGGGTTTATTTCGGTTCTTCTACCCCACAAGATAAGGATCTTCACATCAGAGATGCTAACCAGTTTGAGTTAGAAGATGCATTATTTCACATCACCTAACTGAATACTGAAAAAAATAGGATGAGGACAGTAGAAGGATGTAGGGATTCTGGAGAAATGGTAACCTACATGGTTTTGATGATATCTTTATGCTTGCTAGAGTCTGAATTTAAAAAGCCCAACGAACACCCCTGTTGATGTTATTATAGATCACAGAACTCTCAGTCCAGACTCAATTTAATTTCCATCAGTCAATAAAATGCAAAAATGCATGCTGACCAATGTGTTCATGTGTATATACACATACTGCTGCTAGCATATGCTGCATCACAGCTGCGACACAGGAAACACTGGAATCTAACTGGCAGCACTGAAATAACAGTTGAGACAGCCACACCAGGATCATTCATCTAAACTCTTTCAGGTTAAGGGAAAAAAAAAGAATTAAGCCTTTGGTATCAGCTTTTCTTCTCTTTTGCTCCCCAAAATAGTATCTGTTTTGTTTTAGACTAGGGGGTGTACAAAAAGACCCTCCCACCCCAGATGGCTTCCCTACCACTCAGAGAAGCTGAAGCCATTGTCAGATAACAGCCCATTCAGGCAAACAAAAGATGCCAGAACTCCTAGGTGCTTGGAGATACTCAAGGTTGTGACAGGTTTAAAGAAGGGCTGCAGGGACACACCCCAATAAATGACGCTACTCTGGGGTGAGCAGCCTCTCAGCATTTCCCTTTTTCCTTTCCTAGAGCCCTGCAGGGTAGCAAGGCGGCCTCCAGTCAGGGGGCCCTGGCTGGCACCACTCACCGAGGCTAGAATGCTGCAGGGTGGTCAGGGTGTAGTGGCAGGGTGCCCTGTCCCCTGGTAGAATGCACAGTTCCATGCTGAGCCAGGAGAGAGTGACTCTAGACCATGCTGCACCAGCCCTTCACCCACCCACTCACTGAAGCAGGCAGGCACAGAGAGAAACCACTGCTACTGATCACTGCTACTGATACCGCTTCAGGCAAGCCTGAAGATGCCAGAGTGCTGAGTGAACCTTAGAGGAAAAGCCCCAAAAGCCCGAGAGCCTGAAAGAGGGGAGGTTCCCTGCTGGTTTGCTGCTGCAGCCATCATTGTGTGCATGCCATGTGGTTGGGACATGCAGCTGCCAGAACAGCAGACAGAGAAGGCTTTTTCACAGCTTGCCGCTGAGAAAGACACTGGGACTGAGTTAGCAAGAGCATGGAGCCTGGAAGGGCATTTGCTGTTTCAGCTTGGCAGAACTGCTTACAGGGAAAGATGAAGATTTATAACTCTTAAATCTTTCTCAGAATGTCAGGAAATTGGGGTTTGAATTGTCTTGGGTGTGAGAGTCAGGGGACTGTTGTTGCTCCTGTGTGTTGCATCCCTCTGCCCAGGGGACCTGACCTGAAGCCAAAGACTGCTACAGAATGCTTTGCCCATTTCCTTTTCTCAGAATGTGTGTAATGGCATTGGGATGGAGTTTTGGGGTTTTTTTTTTGGTTTTTTTTGTGTGTCACCTGCTTGGGCTTAGACAGAGATTCAATAATCCATTTTGTTGCCCCAAGCTGTTTTATCTTGCCTGATGAATTCTATCCAAGACACCTTGACACCTGGCTGCCTTTCCCTTTTAGGGATGTGCAAGAGTTTGTGTCTCAGGTTAGGAACAGTTATCGCAGTATCACAGTAATGATGAGGCTGGAAAAGACCTTAAAGATCATCCAGTCCAACGTAAATCCAACTAAACCAAGTAAACCTAACATCTAACATCTATATCATGCCACTCAGCACTCCAGACTAACCTTGAACCCCTCCAGAGACAGTGACTCGACCACCTCCATGGGCAGCTCATTCCAAAATTGGGTCACTCTTTCAGTGAAAAACCTTTTCCTAATGTCATCTAAACATCCCCCAATGGAGCTTAAAACTATGACCCCTTGTCCTGTCTCCAGTGCCCAGGGATAAAGATCGACCCCTGCCTGACTACAACCACCTTTCAGGTAGTTATAGACAGCGATAAGGTCATCCCTGAGTCTCCTCTTTTCCAGGCTAAACAGACCCATCTCTTTCAGCCTCTCCTTGTAGGGCTTACCTTCCAGGTCCTTTACCATTCTCTGGACTTGTTTCAGCACCTCAACATCCTTCCTAAACTGAGGGGCCCAGAATTGAACACAATACTCCATGTACGGTCTAACCAGTGCCGAATACAGGGGGAAGATAACCTCCCTCTCCCTACTGGCCACACCATTCCTGATACAGG
>VZRI01000437.1:695498-728206 GCA_013397515.1 Upupa epops
AGGCAAAGGATGCATTAAGTACCTCTACCTTACCCTCATCTCTAGTTACTAAATTTCCCTCCATGTCCAGTAAGGAGTGGAGGTTATTACTACCCCTCTTTTTTTCCTTGATATATTTATAAAAGCTCTTCCTATTATCCTGAACAGTAGTGGCCAGCCTGAGTTCAAGATGGGCTTTTGCCTCCCTAAATTTCCTCCTTTTTCTCCTGCAGGAGACAGATACAGTCACAGAGTCTTTGGAAGGGGGAATGTTTTCAATACAATCACGTATGTATCTTTCCTGGACATACCAAGATCCACAAAGGTTTAGCCTCATGTGCTTGTTTGATCCAGCCCATAGAGGTGATTATTCCCAAGGACACCTTCACCCTTGCTGCACACACTTCCTCCATGTTCTTCTCCAAGCCCAGCCGCAGACTAATCAAGTTGATGATGTCATTTTATCTCAAGTGACTCCTCTGTATTGGCTATCTCACAACAAAAGTTGGGCTTTTTTTGCATTTGGAGATGTTTGGACTGCCAGCTCCTTGAATGTAGAGACATTCCTTTTGTGGCAAGGGGAGGATATCCTAACAATTACTGTGGTTTAACATTTTATCTCTATGTGAAATATCCAACTCTGCATGGAATAAGCATCACTTAGCACAGTGCAGCAACTACGGGTCACAAACAGCATTCCAGGATCCAGTGGGAGCCTTCTGCTATGCCAGTACTGTCCAAATAATTTCTTGAGTTTTTGCTAGTATCATGTATCTTCACCTTCATACTGCAGCCAAACTTAATTACTTGGCTTCCCCCAGGGCTGCAAACTGAGGCAGCTTCAAAATGAGGGTGGCTTGTATTAAATATATTGTAATTACTGACTTCTGCACCCATAACAATAAAGGCAATTCTGTTAATCAAGGGGAATGAGTGCACTTTTCAAAAATTTACAAAAATCCACAGAAACTGAGAATCACAGCTCTGTAAACACAAGCTGCATACAGATTTTCAACTAACTCCTGGCTGGCTGCCTTATTATAACAAAATATGAGCTGTTAATTCAATCTGATCTGCAGAAATGGAGGCTTCTGTATGGAGGATTACAGTTAAAAGCTGAAAGAGGGCACTATGCTCGCTCTTAAAGGTTTTCTTTTCTAACTCTTTCACATTTAGTTAAATTCTCCAATGTATCTAAAAACACATGATTGCACTCCAACTGAAGAACTTGAACAGCATCTGATGTGAATGAAACCTATCAATCTTGAGTCCAAATGCATCCCAACAAGTAAAGTAATTCCTAAATATCAAGTTTTTGCAGCTAAGAAACAAATCCAGTGGACATACCTTCATAATGTCATGAAGAGAGAATGAGTACAAGAGTCTGTGAAGTCCAGAACCCTTTCATAAACAGTTCTGGGTTGCTACTAAACTGTGACAACACCACAGAATATTGAGTGATTCTACACATCACTCTCCAAATGTACTGGACTAGAGAAGATCAAAGTAGATTTAGTTCAGCTCAATTTAGTGATCAGTGTAGAGTAAACAGCACTTTAACTGAACTTTCAGTTAGAAATGGAAAGATACAAAAGGAAGAAAACCATTTAGTTATTTGTGAGATGTTTTAAGCAAATACTTGCACCTGTTGCATCTCCTAATTCTGTTGCGTTAGGGCTGTTTCTATCCTTACTCATAACACTGCATGCTGCATTTGGAATTACAGGGCTGTCACTCAGAAATTGCTGCTTTTAAGTAATACAGTTTCAAAAACTTGGAGGAAAAATAACTCATCCAAGGTTTAAAATTACGATTAAAAAAAACCCAAAAGATCGTCATTGAGGATCAGTGGAGAGAATTTTTTAAATTTAGAAGTCTGGCCTTCCCAGGGATGGTAAAAGTGGGAAGCATGGCACCAATTCACATCTTAAATAATGTATTCTGAAATAATGATCTTACATTGAGAACATTCCAGCAGTCCATGGGCTAAAAAGTTACTGGACAGGTAACGGGCAAGATGCTTAGGATGTTTAAAACAATGCAGAAAATTATTGCTGGCAGAGTTTATTCACCAGGACATTTATCTTACATCCTTTAGAGTTGGAGAAATGAAGTTTAGATTTGGCTGTTTGTGAACTAACTGGAAGCTCTGAAGCTTGTATGTTAACTAGCTGATTGTTCTTTTGGGATTCACTCATTTTTCCTTAGTCCCTTCGGTGACTGACATTTTTAAATCAGGTCTCAGCATTAAAACAAATCAATTAAAGTGGTAGGCAAAGAGGGGGAAAAAAAGTCTTCTCAGACTATCCAGGTCATGGTCTTTTTATGGAGCTTCCTGATTATGTAACATCCTGTCTTTTGGGATTCTAGATCTACAGTGGAAAAAAAGAATCCAGCCCAAAATATCCTACACCTTTGACAATCAGTTCGATGCGGGGAGGTGCATGGAGACTGGCAACTCTTCAAACAGCACTGAGACAAGATTAAACTCTGACATCTCAAATAATGATCATTATTAAAAATGTGCAGCAAATTCAGGGCTAATTAAATTACAGTTTGACCGGCTATATTTAAACTACAATCCTGACTATGCAGTTACCTTAGATATCAGAAGGCTACCTGAAGTAAACCCACAAAACACAGCGTTCCTGTTCTCCTCATAATATGGTTAGAGATCTCTGCACAGCACCTGGCAATGAGGAACTTTCTCCTATAAAAAACAGTTGCTGAACAATGACATCTGCTGTTACTGCAGCCTGTTACACATCTTACCAGATACCTCCTATTCTCTTCCACATTCATATCCCCATAGTTATCCCTGTAGTACCCTGCAGAGTAACTAGGAAATGGGAAAAGCTTTGGGTGAATAATTTGTTCTCAACACTGCATTTTCTGGCAGTGTGATCCAGGTGATACTCAATATAAATACGAAATAACAGATTTAAAAAAAAAAAAAAAGCAGCATTTCTGCTTTTGCTTTATGTGCGAACCCTGGAATAATTTATTTCTTCTACCAGAATAAACCATCAGCTATCTTGACAACTGAAAATGAAGTGTACCCTACTCCTTGGAAATTACCAGAAATATTTCTTTTGCATTACAAAAAGAATAGAGAGAAAATACAACACACTGAAACCCTCAGCCAGACTCCACAGGCACAGAAATTTCATTCAGATGCCACTGCATTAGGATCTGTAGAGCCCTTAAGTCACAATAACCTATCAGAAAAAGTCACCCAAAGTGATCTCAGCATATCTAAAAATGTTCAACTGTCATTTGGAGACAATAATTCAGGTATTTAAACGTGGGGGGAAAAATTCTTGATGGAAAATACAAGGCAAAAAGTGCATTAGTGAAAATGCCTTAATTGGGTAGTTAGGAGTATTTGAAAGGATTATAAATAGGCAAAACTGTCAGAATGCAATTCTCCTGGCCACTGGCCAAAGCAGTGCAGATCTCAGGAGACCACAAGCAGTACAGCATCTCCCACACAAGAACCTCAAAACAATTCTCAGCATCTCACTTTTATTAGCAGGAGGGGTAGTTTTCACTTATTTCATAGTTTTCCACCTAATTTCTTCATTTATCTATGAAAGCGAACATGCCCCAGTGAAGCGCCACGGTCAGTCAGCAGCACCAAAGCATTCCTAATGCAGGCAATTGTTTAATTGCACCAGAAGAATTTCTTCTTGTTTGAATCATTCCACCCGTGCAAAGTCTCTGTGCCAGAAACTGCAATAGTTTGGTTATAATGACTCAGCTGCGGTTGGAGGAAATGCCCACCAGAGAAAAGCTCTGGAACAATGAGAGGTAAAGGGTCTCCCTGCTGGGAGACGTTTATTCATCTTCAGCTACCAAAGTGCTTCTCCTCTCCACATGAGCCACAACTTACTTTTTCTCCAAACTTTAACTCACAACTTTTAAAGGTTAACCATTCCTGTGACCTAAAAAAGCTGCTAAGGTAAGGAGAAACTCACCAGGAAAGGATAGAAGGAAGATCCCAATAGCTGTTCAGCACTGCCGAGACTGGTTTTATTTTCAAAGAGAACAAACCACGCATCGCTTGATACAAACCCTGCAGACCCATCAGAATTACCAGTGGGAAAAGGAAAAGCCTCATGAAAGACCTTCACCACTCAAGGTCATCCATCTAGTGATGGGACAAGGGGCAGTGGGTGCAAGCTGAAACATAGGAGGTTCCATATAAATACCACAAAAAATTTCTTCCCAGTGAGGGTAATGGAGCATTGGAACAGGCTGCCCAGGGGGGTTGTGGAGTCTCCTTCTCTGGAGATGTTCCATACCTGCCTGCATATATTCCTGTGCGACTTGGTCCAGGTGGTCCTGTTGTGGCAGGGGGATTGGACTAGATGATCTTTCCAGGTCCCTTCTGATCCCTAATGATTCTATGCCTGTGACAAGCTAGGAAGATTTTTATTTTCCCCTGTAGGTAGCAAACTTATTAACAAGTACTGTGATTACAGCTTCTGTATCTTAAGAGATACAAGGTTGTACAGTCACATACTAGGCCTAGGAGGTACAGTTTACTTGACCTTGGCCTTTAAATGGCTCCTAACATTTTATCAGTTGTTGATTTGCAGTAGTATATTTAAATGTATTTAAATTATGAATGTATTCTACATCTATGTGTCTTACCCACAGCAGACATCAAACATCATGCAGTTTGCTAATTGTTCTCTCAATTTCCTTCATCCGATCAAGTGAAAAAATGCTCAAATTAAGAAAGAATCTTTGGAAATCTTTCATAAAAATAGTTTTCTATGGTACCTGCCATTTATTTAATCAAACACACTCTGAGAAACAACATGAAGAATGAAAATACAGCAATAAACATGCAGGACTAACATCTTTCATATTTATACTTTCTTCCTTTCTCCTACCAACATGACTTTCTCTGTCAACATGGAAACACACACTGGACAGGAAAAGCAGCAGCAACTCTGTCAGCAGCATTTGTTGGGTCCAGAGGGACAACTTTCAAGCAAAACACATACATGGCATTCTACATGGCATTCATAGAATGGTGTGTTCGGAAGGAATCTCTGGAGATCATCCAGTCCAACCTCTCTACTAGAACAGGATCCCCTAGAGCAGATCCCACATAAACAGTCCAGGTGGGTTTGGAATATCTCCAGAGATGATTCCACAACTTCTCTGGGCAGCTCATTCCAGTGCTCTGTTACCCTCACCATAACAAAGCTTTTCCTTATGTTTAAAATTAAACTCTTTATGTTCCAGTTTGCACCCATTGCCCTTTGACGTGTCACTGGGCACCATGAAGAAGACCCTGGTTCCATCCTCTTGACACTCACCCTTTAGGTATCTGTAAGCATTGATCAGATCCCAGAGATTCCTGTACTTCTCTTCATCCTTGAAGGCAGCATTTCTCCAGTTGAAGGAAAAGGTATCCAAGACAGGCATTTGTAAGAAATATTATCTGTTTCGTGATAAGTCACAGGATTTTACTCTATATTGAGTTATCCTAGTTTCACATTAAATATTATTAACTGTAAATATGACAAATGTCTCTTCAGTTCTCCTGAGGGTGGTTGCAAAATGGGAACCATGGCATTCTGCAGTACACAGCTCCCATCTGTGCCATGTCCAGTGGCAGACTCATGTGAGTTGCATTTTCTGTCCCATATTGAAGATTTTCATTCTCTGGATTGGAATTTCCAAAGGCAACAGTTCTGGTATTATCAGATGTCCTGAATTCTGGGAAAAACAGCTGCTGCACAAAACTGTATCATCTCTCTATTCTTTGTTCATGAGTCAAACACACTTGTTCAAGGAACACAAGAGCATTTCAGTCCTCAGACTTTCACAGGTACTCTAACAACTGGCCAATATGCGAAGTAACAGTTCATTATCATTGGAAAGCTTTTTCCTCTGCTCCAAGTGGAAGTTACCATACCTTAACACTCCAATGCTGTGACAAGGATTGTAGTTCTTAGTTCTGGTATTTATTATGATCATTTAATTTGATGTGGCATGTTACAGTATGTTACAGTATGAATAACAGCTTAGAACAATACTTTTCCTTGGTTCACCAACGACCAACACACACTTCATTTTTCACACAGCTCTTCTATTTTCAAATACAGCAGCCCAGCCTATTACAAAATAAATTAATCTTTTTAAATGTCACATATGACATTTTTAAAAAAGCATTTCCTTTCTTCTTTCCTTTTCGCATAAGTATCACTAGAATAATCTTTCTCCTTAACTCAGGTTTAAGCACATTCTACTCAATTTAGCTCTGGTGTATGAAACCAGCATAAACAATGGCACCTTTGATTCCGACTATATCTTCATCCCTAAAATAATTCAAACTTAAGGGAAATTATAAAATATGTCCATTCAACATGGGCTGCTGGAAGATTTTTCAACATTACCCTTCTAAGACTGTAAGGAATGTAATTACTCTGATAATCCATCATTGTCTATTACATGTCATGAGAGACAGCCAGTACTGTTGGTTTCATAACATCCTACTTATCTCTTACCTGTAGCTAACCACATTCACTCTTTTTTTGCTGTGAGCCAGCTCAGACAAAAGACAGCTTCTGGTAAACTTCTCTCAAGGTAGAACCTGACTTGCTCCATGTTGTCAGCATTCAACAGTCTCTCCTGGTGGTTTCAGCTCTTTACGAAGGACACTGGTCTGCACACTGGTGTACACACAGGCTACAGGAGACTGGCTCCAGGGCCTCTCCTGATACAACAGGTCTAACCTCTTCAGTCTGCAGAGTGACTAATTGGTTCTGCAGGGACATCTTAAGCTTCAGTGGAAGTCTCTTTCTCCACAGGTGCCTGCCATTGCAAGCTTCCATTCTTCTGCATTATTAGCTTCTTTCACTTCTCTGAGTGCCAGTGGGAGAGATTCTGGCTGTGTGACCTTGGGTCCACTGCATGCCATCTCTGGAATCAGCTATGCAGCTCTTTTTCACCCTCCCTCATGTTAGGCAGCTTTCATACCACTTCCTGCAGCTCAGGCACCTGCTGCAGGAGTCCTTCACCTGGGCACAGCTCTTGCAGGCAGGTCTGGTATTTGTCCCAGCAGAAAGTTACAGACATTTCCTGCAGTCTGAGGCCTGCAGCACTGTAGCCTCTGCCTTTAAGCAGCTAGGTCTACTGAGAAGCACTGGTCACTGCTGGGGTACATAGTGCAGACCACCCAGCCAGAACTTGCACCCTTTGCTCTCAAACAGGTGTCACCATTCTGCCTTGCAGGGTAACAGAACAGTGCTCAGCTGCTACAGTAAGTATTTACCTTAAGCCTCTCCACTCAACCAGTGGTACCTTCTTCAAACTGCAGCACCATGCCCTTGCTCACGTCCCAGTTTGAGCCAGGCAGGAGTTTTAGTAGTAGAGGTAGGGACTGTCACAGCTTCTGTACAAAGCTTCATGAAGAAAGAAAGAAAACAATTCCCAGATCCAAATGGAAGCCACCTCCAGCTCAAACAATCAGCACCTCTGCAAATGGTTGTGTATGGATGGGGAAACAAGATTTCACAGGCTTTTAGGGCAGGATTCTCATTTCCTTTGGGAGATTTTCTGGGAGGTCCTGTCTTTTGGGGAGAGGGGAGGCGGGAGAATACAGCTGCACTCCAGCCCCAGCTCTGTGGAAAAGGAAGAGCGGGAAGACTTCTCTAACAGGCCTCACCTTGGACCACGATAAAGGTGGCAGCAAAAAGCAAAAAGGTCTGGAGCCCATGGAGCCTATGGAAGCTGGCATGGAGTTGGTGCAGAGCAGAGCCAGCAGTTGCTGGGGCTGAGACAAGTTCTTAAAACATGTCTAGGTGGAATCCACATGAGAACAGATGTTTGAACTACAGCCAATGTAGTTCAAAATGAATGGAGAGACACTCCATTCTCTGCTCATGCTGAATAGAGAAGAGACCAATGGACTGTCTCTGTGAAGGGCAGGTCATCACCACATTGCCACCTGTAAAAGGCCTGCCAGAGTTTTCTCTTGAAGGAAAACAGGTTTCAGAGCTGGGATGCACCTGATGGCTTGGGAGCACTAGGCAATGGGATTTAGTTTAAATTAAATTAGAGTTGTCTTTTGCCTGTTACCGTCATTGGCAAATTAGCTCCTTGTTTTGTTTTGAACTGCCATGCACCTTGCTAATTTGGGAGAGTCTGCCTCAGGGGTGGCCAGCATGGCCAACAGATGTCAGCCTGATCTGTTGTCCTGGTCACTCCTGGGTACAGCACTCCCCAGGCTGCTTTTTGCCCACACAAGCACTGGAAAACCAGTCCAGCTGCACAGTACTGCTGAACTCTTGCTGCCTGCCTTCCAGAAATTTGCCTGCTCCCCTTCTGCACACGTGTAAGAACCCAGTGCCCACACTCCCCACACACCCCCACACATCTCTACAGCATCTTTCCATTGCCAATTGCTTGGGAGAGCCCAGTCCAAGAAGCACTGGGACACATTCCAAAAGCCCAGGACATGCTGCACCCCAGACAGGAAGCAGGGACAGAAGCAGCCCCAGCTACAAACAGAGATGACCCTGCCGGATAGGAAGCATCTTCAGCTCCTTGACTCCCTAAGCCCTCCAGACCCTTACATGCAAAGGCAGCCAAGCAGTCAGAGCTGTCTTTGGCCAGCAACTAGCAGTGACGCAGCAGCATCAAGGACAGATTAGCTGCTCCTCTGGCCCTGCTGTTGTAGGAAAAGGGTTAAGTCACCAAGATTCCAGGTTTCCCAAACTGTCAGGCTTGTGCAGATGATGAATGGGAGGCCCTAGACAGCAGAGACCTTATCTTAAAGGCAAAGCAAGAGCCTGAGAATGGTGAACTCCTGATTTCGTAAGTGAAGTAAAGGACTGACCAATCATTTGCTGCAGCTCCTTTGTTATTTCTTCCCTAGAAGCTGGCTTATTTCTCACAGCCTGTGCTGGCTTTGCTAATCACTGCCCAGTACCCTGTTCTCCATGGAACAGGAACAGAGTAGGTAACTGTCAACTGTTTTTTCCACACAGCAGGTAAAGCATCCAGGCTCGGGACAAGTATGGGGACAGGCAGAGGAAGATGCTTTCAGACAGGCACTGCAAAGTTTCCCCTCTCGGAAATATAAAGGATATGTAACACAGTGACATCTAATGTTCTCCTGATTCACTGCATTAAAGAACAACAAACCAGTACAACTCCAGTACAACAAAACCAAACTATTTTCCTGAAAGCTAAACTAACACTAACATTTATCAACTGTACAGGGCAAACCTGAGATGACATCAGACCTCAACTCTGTCAAGGGATTAAACATTTCTGAACAAAGAAAATAAAGTACAGTGAGATGGTGCCTTTTCAGTATCTGCTTCAGCTTCTCTCTTCTTCTCACACTGTTTCTCAAGCTGTGGAGTCACTGAAGGCAGCATTGGAAATGGCTAAATGCACAGCTAACACCACCACAGAGAACATGGCAGCAAGCACATAGAGCTTCTGAGGCAGCCCTTGGGTCATACAGCCCACTGGCACTGTACAGGCCAACTGCAAGAACTCCCAAAGATCTCCATTCTTCATTTTATCTTCATCTGCATAAGGAGGGACACAAAAAGAAAGATGGCATCTATGCTCGCATCTGTAAAAAAATCCCATTTCAACTGATTATTACAACATACTATTACAGATTATTACAAGATGCAAATCCCTATGTTCTATCAAATAAGTCACAGCTGGATCATCTCTTTGCAGCCTCATGGAGAATAAATGACGGCAACAGAGGGAGTTTCTGCAAGGAAGTAGGAACCAAGTCAGAAGAATCCCCTCTGCATTTTTGCTTAAAATACAAAATTAACCTTTATTTTCAGAGATTTTCACCCATGTCTCAGCTACAGAGAGGGACTAGAGCTAATGCTTGTTAAGGCAGCAGAGAAGAAAATCAGTGAAATGACAGGTAAAGAGGAATTCACCCTACCTGCTCAAAAATTATATGCTTGCTCTCTGAACTTCTGTTGTCAAGTTAGAAGAAAGGCCTCCATCATCTGAAGGGCTGAATCACTGTTGGCGTTGCTTTACCCTTCATGTTTAGAGGATTAGCCCAGAACAAAATGGTTTTTACAAAAGCAGGTTTAAACCACCAAATTCGCCCCCACAAGGGAATTCTGAGGCACTCCTGAGACAGCAAGGAGAGCTACATGGCTGGGCAGCAGAAATCCTGTGCTGACAGGTTGCCAAGACAGAATAATAATTTGAACGACAGGTGCTGACAGGTTGCCAAGATGGAATAATAATTTGAATGACAGGCACCACTAGAGTCCAATTAACCAACTACTCAGCTTGAAACCATCAGCCTCCTGAAAAACCCTGCTGAACATGCAGTGAAAACCACTGTTAGACAAGAAAGAACAAGCATCATAGACAAACAGTTAAAAAATTATCTCCTCTTGCCACCCACATGACCCTCGTGAGAACATATCCCAAACTACCAACATGTTAACTCAAACTGATCACAAATCTGGTACTGGTTTGAGTTCCGAGAGCCCTTCTCTTTCGCTAGCTGAAAAATGATGGTGCATATAACACAATAGAGAAGTCACCACACACACAAACTCCATGAAATCCACAAAGAGATCAGCACACAAGCAGCTAAAAACTTACTAGGATAAAACTCATCTACCAATCCCCACAGCCAATTTCATTGAATGACAGCTACGCCACTGTCAAATTCTTACCTGGTCACACGGCAAATCCCACCCAGTTTTGAACTTGCTGTTTCACTAGCTGTATCTAGAGACCCCTGCTGCAAGCCAGGGTCTGACTCCACCAGCTCAGTGTGCACCTGCTTTCCACTGGGCTGAACGTACAAGGTTGAAGGATTCAGTTTCATGAAACCCTAGGAACAAGCAACCAAAAACAGTCCCCATATCAAGAAAACCATATTGTTAACTACCCACAGGGAATAGAAAGGATTCAACAGTTCTGTAATAGGTTTGAACACACATATCAGCTACAAGTTAGCTCCAAATTCTTGCAGAAGTGGTGTTAAATCAACTCCCCTCCCTCCAGCAACAGGATCATTCAGCAATGCCCTGCCCCTGTTATTTAAAAGGGGTACAAGTCTGCAAGGTGGGTGGAGAAGACACCCTTGTCAAGTAACAGGGTTCAGAAGGAACTCCATTGCTTTGTAGACTCCTCCGAAAACACAAGGCTAGGTGCTGCTAGATCCAGTCCCAGTCCTAGGCTTGGTTCCCTATTTGACCTATTGGAGTCTGCATTTGCCTGTTACATAGCTCTGCTGAGCACTTTGACTGAAACAGTTTCACAAAGGCAGCATTTGAATCCTGAAGTTCAGAGCAGACCCCTTTCTAGGCTTCTGCTCAGGTAGGAGCCTAGGTACAGCTAAATACACCCTTAGTCCCAGGCTTGGGCAACAGTTTGTGACTAAGGGTTATGTGTGTCACCGCTTCAAGTCAACATTTTGCCTGTTCCATAGTCCTGCCTGGGACTTCCAGTAGGACAGACCTGCCAAGCTGCAAGGGCAGGTCATTTACTAAGTTGACAGACAGAACAAGTTTGGAATTGTTATTGATAAATGCACTTACTGCAAGAACTGAGCCCAAGTTAGTCATTCCCACGTAACACCTGACAAAATCAGAGACACAACTCCTACCAATAAGGCTTCCCTGCCTGGGGAGGAAGAAGGTTCAGGACTATCAAATCATTCTGACTACTTCGAACTGCCTTCCCCAAAAAGGGGACTCTAAAGACTCAACCTGACAAGCTGGGAAAGGATCCTATTTCATGTGCTACAGACACCCATCCCTTCCCTGTCCTGGCTTCCTGCAGCACACACCTCCCTCCTAACCTGGGAAGGAACATTCTCCTCACAAATGTCAGCATGTCCCCTATCAGTCAAGACGTGGTGGAAGTAAACATCCTTCTTGGCGGACGTGTCACACAGGAAGAGATGCAAAACACCCCTCACATACGCATCCACGATGCCTACAAGTAGTTTGGAGCCACAGAGTTCCTTGAATAAGAGAGTCGCTGCACTGGACCACACCCCCTGAAGAATAAACAGAGATATAAAAGGTACCACAAACAGACCAAGTTCCACTGCTCAGTATCTTCCTTCCTTTGTGGGTACTTGTCAGAAGGGCAATTAAGATAGGTCAGGCAACGAACAAATACAGGCAGGTCACACAGCTGAGATTCCTAGTACTGAACTACATCAAACCACACCAAATCCTGCAACAAGTCATGCTGGGAGTGTTCTGTCATCCCAGACATCTATTTCCAAACACCCTTTCAGCTGCATTCACCAGGGGTTTTATCACAGTTGCATAAGGTACAGTCTTTTGGGATCACCCTTAATTCCTATAATCACAGAATCACAAATGTTGAGAGTCCCAAGTCTAAGAAGATGCTAAACCACCCCTCACTGAGAAGTGTGGTTATGCAGCCATAAAAAAACCTTTTTTTTAAAAAATAATGTTTTTAAAACACAAAAGCAGTATCGGTTCTTATACTTCCCTTAAGAGACTGCATTTCTCAGGCTCCTGACCCAGCACAAATGACATTTCTTCTGACTTTGGTAATTCTTTGGCTCTACTGACTGCATCAAATCAACTCAATGCTTTTCTGTGGAATAAACTTTTAAAACAAAGGGCTGGAACTAGTAGGAGAAGAACCTCATTTGCTCATTTAACAGCAGCTACTCACTTATGCAGCAGTACAGGCAGGAATACCCTGATGGTAAGGGAAACAATCAGCAAAAGTGTGGTCACTCACAGAGATGCAGTCTCTTCTGAATGTAACAGCAGTAGTTCTGCTGTAAACATCAGTGGGACCTAAACTAATCCAAATGCTTCCTCTTACCAGGAGAAAAAGCCAACCTCCACTTGACAGCCCTCATACATGCATCAAACAACACTGCCTGTAAGCACATACCTCCACAGATTTTACTCCTGCCAGGGAACAGGGAATGGCCTGAGCAGGGAGCTTCAAGTAGCACCACCTGAAATAAAACACAAGACCATCAGCACTTCAACAAAACCAAAGCAAAACCAGGCAGAAGAACAGAATTTCCTTCTCTTTTGCAACCAGCTTAGTAACATAGAGGAACTTTAATCATAAGTGACTATAGCCCAACATCAGCTTTGAAAGAGCAGAAATAGCCATAACAGATGATCCTCCTTGACCCTGCATCTTCCCCCCCAAACCCTCTTAAAATACCAAGTTATAGACAGCTAGCAGTGACTTTCAAATCAAAGAATGAAACTGCAAGTGTCCCACCTGAACTGATGTCTGTTCAGGGCAATGTTTACATCTATTTATGGAATCCAGGAAGGAGGAGTAGGGAGCTTGTTCCAAAGTGACAGAAAGCAACAAGAAAAAAGACTAAGAAATGAAGTTAGAAACAGAAGAATTAAGCCCAAACTCACTGTGAGGGAGCATGGACAGGGCTGATGAGCAAAGGGTCCAAGAGTGTTTAAACAATATCACCTCAAGCATCAGCATGTAAGCAAGGACATGCCTGCAATTCACCATTATGGGATACAAATCCAGATCCCTTCTAGGGGATGGGCATGATGGGATGTCTTTCCGAAGACAGGCCACTCAGCCTCACCTTTATGTCTGGCAGAGCAACGGAAGAACTATTCCTAGCAATGATGTCATAGAATCATAGAATTGTTTGGGTTAGAAGGAAATTTAAGCATAATTTCAACTCCACTGCCACAGGACACCTGCCTCACTCCAAGTTGCTTAAAGGCCTATTCAATCCGACTTTGGCCAGAGAGGTGCTAGACACCACATTCATGGAAGTGTTCAACCTGTTTCAATACCTCACCATCCTCACAGTGAAAAGTAGGTTCCTTGCAAAATCTATCCTTTTTCAGGTTAAAACTGCTACCCTTCACCCTATCACTCCCAGATAAGAGTATTGCGTTTTCTGTAGTACTGGAAAAGTCACTACAAAGGTCACCATGAGGGTCACTGAGCACTAGAACAGGTTGCCCAGAGAGATCATGGAATCTCCATCCTTGAAGACATTCAAAATTGCCTCAACATTGCCCTGGACAACCTGCCTTAGCCATCCTTGCTTGATCAGGAAAGTTAGATGGACAGGATGATTTTGAGATTGCTTCTAACTTCACCCATTCTGCAATTCTGCAACCCATGTGCAATTTACTTACTTGAGGAATCTTAGATGTGACTTATGGACGACTTCAAGGTTTCCATAATCAGCGCAGAACACCTCTACTTCTTGATCACTAATCACACGGTGGATGATAACACGATACCACCAATTTGCAACCATCGCACAGCAAAGCTGGCCAGGCCGCACTGAAGACACAGGCATGACATAACGATCAGAAACAATTTTATGTGAGTAAAGGTATCTGCAAAAGATCATAAGGAGAAACTGTGCTTGGTAGGATGAACAGAGACAGATACAGAAATGCAGAAGAATCCTCATTTCTCAAAGTCCCCATGACACAAGCTTTCAGGAGTTGTTTCAATGGATCCTTCCCATCTCTGCTCAGCCACACAAACTGAAACCACTATACAATATGCAAACGTGTACTGCCAACATTTTGACGACGTTCTTGGGGTCCATCAATACATTTACTAATGGGGATTAATTACAGGCCAAAAGACTAATTCTGGTCATTCATTTTTAACATTACCAGGACACATCAGGGCTTCTTAGGAAACAGGTTTTGAAGTACTGGCTCACAGACACGTCTGCAGAGCCTCTAATCACACTGACACTACGCACTTACTAGGGCAAACAGTTCACAGAACTTGTAGCACTTTCCTGGTGGAATCCCCAGTGCATAATGTAACTGACAAACAAAACCACCAGCAGGGCTTTGCTTTCAAACAGACACTGCAAAGGTTTGTTGCCTATTGCTTTCTGACAAGTGCTAGAGATGAAAGCAAAAGCGCAACAGCAGCACAAACAGAGTGGTGCAAAGATCCTTTCGATAATCTTTCTATGGTTTTAAAGGTTGGAGCTGTCTATGACAGAGCTAAACTACTGTGAATTGCTATTAACCACACTTATTTCAGGCCAGTGAAAAGGAATGGCTAAGCACTATGTGCTTACATATACAGCACCAGCACCTCCACACAAAGTAACCAAGTCAGTACACACCACAACTAACAGCTAGAAGCCCTGTTCCCTCAACACAAACACACACCTCAGTGGTAGCAGAACACAATCAGTACAGCATGTCTGTACCTCATCTCATTCATCATATCCTGCAGGTCACTTGGTGTTTCCTGGCTGCAGATGTTTACATAGAACTGGTCAGGAGAGACGATGAATTCCACAAGGACTCCCACCATGCACCTTCTTTCCAGTGCTGGTAAACCACAAAGGCTTCTGTCCTGAACAGCATCTGGGGGGATTTCTGGAGTCATTATCAGCTTCTCCAGTAGGGAACACTCCAGATCTTTAAGCTACAAAGGGATAAAAGGAAGGTGGCAGTCAGATGTCTCCACATGCACTGAATGCACATGTTGGCTTTTCCATTAAAGTAAAAAAGGAGTTCTGCTTTCCCAAGGACCTGTCAATTACTGAGTATCAGAGAATTCAAACAAATGGCACAAACTTGGATTAAAACTCTCGTGTGAGTGCAGCACTCACTTTCACAATCTCTTCCCTTATACTTTCTTCATGTAACATCGTTCAACAGATATATGGAAGTTCTAATGCTGAAAGAGCAAAATGAAAACCCACACACAAAAAACTCCAAAGTAAACACAACCCACCTGTTGGTTGGATTTTACCCTATGTTCTGTGACCATGAAAGTGCAATGCCAAAATCAAAGACATCAAAACCAAATCAAAACCAAACAGCTAAGCTCTACATGAAAGGGATTCTAAAGTGACAAAAGGCACAGGTGCATCTCACTTCCACACTAGAGCTATTTCTCAAGGATAAAACCAAATAAACCCTACAGATTCTGGTCTTTACTCACCCTGCACAAGTCGATACCAGTGAGCTGTTAACATAACTTGGAATTTTGCATTATTCTTCAATTGCTGAAAACATTCCACTTGAACTAGTGTGGACGGAAACCTTAATCAGACAACAGCTACTTACTGCCTCCAGAGTTTTTTTTTGTGCCAACAAGCAGTACTTCCCTAATGATCACAAGTCAAAATTATTTCCATTTTAGTCCTAATGATTGTGCCTTTTTTTTCAACCTTTGTATTATACACTAGGCAGTGCATGGGAGATTCATCCTCCAGCACAACCCCTACACTGCTTAGGATTGCTAAATCCAGGTGCAAACAAAAGGGATTTGGCAATACTGGATTTTTAACCATTTTTGTTGGGTTTTTTGTGGGGTTTTTTTTGTTTTTTGTTGTTGGGTTTTTTTTCTTAGGAAGCAGAGAGCAGTTTCTCCTTCAAGAGCAAGGCCTAACACCCTTGTTACAAGTTTTGATTCAAAGATAAACAGTGAGGGGGTTTTTGAGGTAAACAGCAGTAGCATCTCTTCTAGAAAGACCTCCCACTTCACAGGTTTCCTTTAAGGCTTACCTGTGCACAGTGGCATTTCTAAGTGACAGTGCTACCCCAAGCATACTCTCCATATCAGACTATTAAGGGCAGACCGAATCAATGTAATCTAGCTCATGCATAGACTGTAACAATCAACATTCCTTTGAAAGGCTCAGAAGACAAAAATAAATCCACAAAAAGCAACAAAATCTTAAAACACAAACCAAAAAACACCAGGCTTTCAAGAGGTGTGACTTGCAAGACTAACTCCTTGCGCTACGCCAGACTGCCAGCTGCCCAGAGCAGCAGCAGTACTTGCCTCATCCTTCTCAGGGCCCAGAAGAGTGGCTCTACTCCATCCCTTGTCTGTCCCCTTAAAATACTCCCACTATCAGTCTCCCATAATTGGAAACCTTGCAGCACAGTGGGGATCAGGTCACAGCTTCCCACTCTCCCTTGTGGCATCCAAATGAGCAAATGTTCACTGGTTAACTCAGATAGCATATCCCAACCTGCTTTCCTCATCTTTAGGGCATTTTTGATTACAAGCGGCAAACTTGGTGTTTGGTGCCAAATACTAGTTGCACAAACACAAGACCTACCATGCCAAGGTGTTTAAACAGGTTCCCTCTGCACTACATACAGACAAAGATCTCAAGCTACCTGAACCATACTCTCCCCTCTTTCACTCTTCCCACAAGCAGGATTTGGATTTGATCTAGGGAAATTCCCCATAAACGTTACATCAAACTAAAATTTCTCTGGAGGATCAGAACAGCCTGCCAAAGCTCTCCAAAGGGTAGATTTTGAAGTACCACACAGTTCCAGGCTGCCAAGTTAATTTGTACACAAAACACCAAAGTAAGGAAGAACTCCTGAGACCCTCTTCCCACCTACATGCTTTAACCACACAGTCATGTACAGCTACAAGATTTTCTTGGCAGAGAACGTAACTCTCAGTAGGATTCTCCTGAGAAAAAGAAAACCCATTCAAAACAAAAAGAAGAGCGAACAAACTCTTCCCATCAGTTTTGGCAGTTCAGAGATCCTGCAGTACTATTCTCCATCCCTTTCTGTAAATACCCTGCTAAACAAACAAACAGAAGCCTAAATTTCCGAAGTTCAACCAAACAGAAAGACTGAGCAATCAAGGTCTCTGAGGACCATTCCCAGATGCTGCCTGACACTTCAGCCCTGCCCACTGCTGCAGGGGAAACCCCACATAGCACAGGAAGCCTCAGTACAAAGTAAATGAAGACCAGTTATGAGTAAAACAAAAACATTTCATCACTGTTATCAAGGAGCAGGATCATGATTAATCTACCATGGTTTATCTGCTTCACATACCTCTAGACCTGACAGACACCTGGTCTGGATGGCAAATAAAGCCACATAGCAGGTCAGTATGAGTCTGGCCACCTCCAGTTTCTGGAAGCAGAAATACATCAACAATGCAAATCACATCACCCAAACCTACTGTTTGTGTTTCCACTGGCTCAGACACATCTTCCAGCGTAAGGTGGATGTTCTCTGTCTCACAGATAGGTTCCAAAGAAGGCATCTCAACGGCGGAGGGTGCTGCAAAGGCAGTAATTCACCTTTGACTTCATTTACTCTTTGACTGATGCAGTTATGTTACAAACAGAAAGAGAAGACACCTGAAAGTCTGACAGTAGTGGTGCTGCTATGCTCATCTCTTCAGATTCACCACCACCACTGTCACAAGGATTCACCTGTGAGGCATCCTTCACTGTACTAATAAATTAAAACAAGTCCACTCGCTCTCACAAGCTTGCCAGGGCTTACACTTCCTGCTAGAATGATGCTAAGAATTTTCCCAGAAATATCTGGAATTTGGCAGAAACTGTAAGAGATTTTTCTGCCTTCTTTCATAGCTCTTAGGGCAATGCTGAGGCAACCTGCAGTCTCTTCTGTTTTCTGGGACACTAGGTCTGCCTTTATTTCTACTTAAAAGCCACCATTATTTCTAGAGATAAACTTTGAGCTAGACAATTAGTGGGATAGAGTCAGTTGTGGGGTACTACTTAGCTCCCAGCTTTGCACAAATACCCAAATCATGTGTGCATACTAGTTTGGGTAAAGAATCCATTTTTCAGGATACCAAGGGAGAAGGGTCTCCATACAGACAAGATGTAGCATTAGAGGCAACTACCTGTTTTCTACCCTACAAGTTTTATTTTCTGATTTGATGGGTGGACAGGTTTATGCCTGAATGGATGATACTACCTGGAATGTTTATCTTTGCTGATGTGATGGCCTCTTATCTTTCCATGAGAAAGGTTTAGCCTGTACTATTCCTTTGCTGCTTTTGCTTAGTATGCTAGGTTACTGAATAGTGGTTGGACAGGACTCAGGACATTTTGTTTCCTGTGAGATTTCAAAGGCTCCACTCCAAGGTTTCAGTTCTTAGTCAGTGCAGTGTTCAGGCATCTCAGGCTTCAGCTCCCACCAACACCCACCTACACCCATCATCTTTAAGGGACTGTCAAAGGGAGATGAAGCTGAATTGAATTAACAATTCCCTCTGTTTCAAATGTCTGTGGAACAATCAGTCAGGAGATCCCTCTAGTTCTGTTCTCTACTGCCTGGCATGGCTAGAAATCCCAGTCACACGTCTGAAAAGTCCATACTCTGAGAAAACTAAACATCCCTTCTTTCAACTCACACTAAGAAACAGTGTCAGTCTGTAGAAAACTTGCAGTCAAGCTCTCTGCTATCAAGACAAATCACTCCCTTGGGAGAGGCACCCCAGAGCCCCTCCACACTAAAACCAAGGGGAATCAGGACTACTACAGCAACTGGAAATGCAGCCACTCAAAGCACAGCTTGGCCACAGTGCTTAGGACAGCTACATACTCTCCAGATAATAATGCACCACCTCACCTTGTCGCAGCTGTTCCTTCTCTATTTCACTTGCCAGGTACTTCTTTAGGGTCAGCAAGGACCCTGCACTTGTCTGTTCAACCTCAATGATATCAGACACACTACTGAGAGCTTCCAACAAGGACAAAAATCCATGTTGCGAATACTGAAACTTGCGGCCAAAGTGCTTGAAGAAGGCTTTGTCAAAGTCTGAGAGAAGAACAGGGGAGGAACTCAAAAGCTCCTGCAGCTCAGCCTTCACTGTCGGTAGCCAGACAGAAGCTCTGCCCTTCTGCAGAAGACTCTGGGGATTGTGAGAATCAGAAGTAGTATCTGTCCTCACAGCAGCACTCTTCCGTGCCTTAGCATATCTCTGTCTGGCAACCAGTTTGGCAACATCTTTGGTGGCCTCATCTGCAATGGCTACAAGAGAACAAAACACAATTAGACTACCAAGGCAACAACCATTAAAAGCTCTGCACAGGCAAACCTCCTGTCCTCTTCCCAACACCCTTCTCAGAACAACCACACTAAATCATGACTCATTTCCAGCAGGCAACCACTCTGCCTCTCCCTTTGCTAACTAGACTGAACCATTTTTATCAGCTGACAAACAATGTGCTCCCTCATCCACATAAAACCAGATCAAAGTAGGAAGCTGGATCCAATTCTTGGAGACTGGATCACAACAGGAAACCCAGCTGCTGATAGTTTTCTTGAGAAAACAGTAAATGGCTTATTGCTCCCTTCAGCCAGAACCACATGGAATCCTCACCAGAGATCCACCCAAGAGTGCTGAGAGAGCTGACAGTGGAACTTGCCAAGCATCTCTCCATCATTTATCAGCAGTCCTGGTTAACGAGAGATGTTCCGGACAACTGGAAACTTGCCAGCATTACATCCATCTACAAAAAACAGCAGAAGGGAAGATCCAGGAAACTACAGGGCTCTCAGCCTGACCTTGGTACTGGAGAAGCTTATGCAACAGTTCATCTTGGGAGTGATCATACAGCAAGTGCATGGCAACAGAGGGATCAGGCCCAGCCAACATGCATTCATGAAGGACATCTCCTTCTATGATCAGGCAACCTGCCTAGTGGATCGGGGGAAAGCAGTGGATGTTGTCTACTTGGACATCAGGAAGGCATTTGACACTGTTTCCCACAGCATTCTGCTGGAGAAGCTGGAGGCTCATGGTTTAGACAGGTGGACTCTTCACTGGGTTAAAAACTAGCTGCATGGCCAAGCTCAGAATGTTGTGGTGAATGGGGATAAATACAATTGGTGACTGGTCACAAGCAGTGTCCCTCAGGGCTCTATTTTGGGACCAGTCTTGTTTAACATCTTTAACAAATGACCAAATGCACCCTTAGTAACTTCGCAGATGACATGAAATTAAGCAGTAGTTCAATCTGCTTGAGGGTAGGAAGGTGCTGCAGAGGGACCTAGACAGGCTGGAGCAGTGGGCTGAGGCCAATGGGATGAGGTTTAACAAGGCCAAGTGCTGGATCACGGACTTCAGTCACAACCACACCCAGCAGCACTACAGGCTTGGGGAAGAACAGCTGGAGAGCTGCCTGGCAGACAAGGACCTGTTTAGTGTTAGCTGGCAGCCAGCTAAATAGGAACCAGCAGTGTGCCCAGGTGGCCAACAGCATCCTGGCCTGCATCAGGAATGGTGTAACCAGCAGGAGTAGAGACGTGAGGGTGCCCCTGTACTCTGAGACTGCAACTTTAGTACTGTGTCCAGTTTTGGGCACCACAGTAGAAGGAGGACATTGAGGGACTGGAGTGGGTCCAGAGTAGGGCAACAAAGCTGGTGAGAGATACGGAGAACAGGCTCTATAAGCAGCAGCTGAGGGAACTGGGGTTATTTAGTCTAGAGATGAGGAGGCTGAGAGAAGACCTTCTTGCTCCCTGCAACTACCTAAGAGGAGGTTGTAGCAAGACTGGTGCTGGTCTCTTCTCACAAATTACTACTGACAGGATGAGGAGAAAATGACCTCATGTTGTGTCGGGGGAGGTTTAGATTACTTTTGGGAGATTGCACTTTACTAAGACAGTGGTTGGGCACAGGAGCAGACTGCCTAAGAAGGTGGTAGAGTCACCATCCCTGGAGGGGTATAAAAACCAAGCAGCTACAGCACTTGAAGCCATGGTCTAGGGGTTAGGGAGACGTTGGGATGAGGGCTGCATTTGATGATGCTGGAGGTACTTTCCAGGTGTGATGATCCTATGACTCTAACAAGACACTGACCTACCCAGGGAAGGTCTCCCTAGAGAGCAGCCCACGTCTTCTCATGGTTTTAAACAACTGGTCTCACTGTAGCACTCTAAAAAAAACCCAAACCATTTCACCCTTCCTAATCAACTCTTTGTACCTACACCATTTGTTCCCACACCTCTTACCCACATAAAAGGAAAATGAAAAAGTTTCTTTGATACAGACTGAACTTCTCATGGGGTCAGGTAGGGGAAACATTTATAGCTTCAAGAAGCTCCGTCTCTGGTTTTAGCTCCCTCTGTAGTCTGCAGTTACAGGACAGGTGACTTTTACAAATTCTACAGTATGCACAGGAAATGCTACTGCAGGCTCTACACTAAGTGCAGAACACAAAATGTACAAAAATAACTAGAAACCTGAGTGATTTTTCAGGAGGAAAGAGCAAAAAGCATTAAAATGCAGATCAAAATACAGATCAAAGACAAGAAACTAAATGCAGCTATGTGGGAATGAGAGTAACAGATGTATGACCTATAGCTCTGGGAATTCATTACACATAGGAGCTATGGGTCCAAACAACTTCACCTTTGAGGATTAGGGTGCCTTTCCTGTGAGGACAGATTCTGACAACTTCAGGCATATCTGCCACCAGCTCCAAGGTGGATCGGAAGCCCAGGTCTCGCCAAGGGAATGGTTTGCCAACCATGGCAAAGTACTCCTGCTCCAGCTGGACTGGGGTTAAGCCTTCTTTGGCTGCTATTAGAAGCGACCTCACCTCCTTCTTCAGCACGTCCATAAGCTGTTTCTGTTTTGACATGTCCACACTAAAGGGGATACAAAAGCACACAGAAAACTCCTCACCACAGCTGTTCAAATACATGCCAAAGACTTTTTACCAGTTACCAGCTGAAAGCTGCTGGGACAAGAAGGCAGCAAGTCAGGCTCACCCACAGCCATCACCTGACAGCCACCGTATTGCCCTGCCTGCGTCCCTGGAGCTGCCACCCTCCAGCATCCCTGGTCTTCAGCTGACTCCTTTTGCATCCACTCCTGTCCCCATCAGATTATGGCCCCTGCAACCACTGTATTCCAGAATTCAGGGCACTCCTAAAGCCCTGCCCCAGGAACTGCCCTCTTCAAACCTTGACACTCCAGAGATAGCTGCACCCCAGCATTGCTGCCTGACAATCTCCTCTGCCCCAATTAAACCAAGCCCAGTTTGGATTTCTTAACTGTGCTGTATTTCCACCCAGCTTTTCTCCTCTGCCTTTATGTCTCTGCCATCCATCACCCCTCCAGTAATCTGCTGGTGATGCATCCAACACAACAATGTGGAAAGCAGGAAGCTGCTGCTCCTGCCTTCCCTGTCTGTAACATCCTGACTCCAAGTGGGCCACAGACCTACAATATAACACAGACCCCTGAAAAAAAAAAAAAAACCAAGAGCAGCAAATGCACAGGTGGCTTCCCAACTCCCTCATGCTGCTCCCCAACATCAGAGACTGGGCAGCCCTGAACTCAACACTGCCCACTGCACTGGCAAGGAAGTCACTGCTTTACGTTCCAGCCTCGCCATGCTGTAGTACAATTTCTAGCCAGGCATTGGCTTTGCTAATACAGTCAGCAACTTCAAAAAACTTCACTGTTCCTGAAAATGGCTTCGCGGAGGTCACCACAGACTGCAGTACAAAAAGAAAACTCCTGTGCTTGCTCTGCCAGGCTCCTGCTGTGGACAGATATGGTGACTTTCAGGCACCAACTCCTCAGGCAGTTCAGAAGGCAGGTTCAACACCTCCAGGCCAGAAATGGTCTCCATGCTTTGCACACGTTTAGGAAAGTGGAGGGATGGTCAATAATCAAAACTTCTGCCTTCTGCAAAGTTTTCTATGACTTCTTTTAAGCACCTGGAACTGAAAGCTCAGACACAACACACAAGAAGCCAAATCTAATCTGACTATTCCAACATTCTTCCCAGGAGGCAAGAAAGAGAAAGCAAGAAGCTCACTGTATCATAATCAGGTATTTGCAGTCCTAGAAAGGAAATTCTGTTGTTCTCTGTGGTATACTAAATTACATGAAGAAATTATGGGTTCTTTCTTGATGGAACAGAACTATTACCACACCCAACTTCATAAAGTCAACAGGTCTTCTACCTCAGCACATGGAATTTTAAAAGCTGCTAAACAATGCAAGACTGTGATTCTGCAAACATTTGTACTTTCATTATGAGCAGTGAAGCTGGCAGTACACCGACTGCTCTCACGAGATCTTTCCAAGGTTACAGTCATATAACTAATACAATTCCAAGCTTTTTTTCTGAGTCATTAGGATCTGATTTGATGGTACCATTTGAACTGTTTATTTCATCACCGATTTTAAGTATTCTCAGGTGTCTCTGAACACTGACACTTGAAATTCACACACACCTACGTGGTTCTACTGCTTAAAAGAGTTTGATCTGCCTCCTTGTGCCACATCACACTGCCAGCAGCAGCATCAGTTAGGTAAGGAAAACCATGTTCTAGAGTCCCCAATGCAAAAAGCTTAGAACTGTTGGAGCAAGTCCAGAAAAAGCCATAAGGATGATCAGAAGGCTAGAGACCCTCTGCTGTGTCGACAGGCTAAGGGAATTGGAGCTGTTCAACCTGGAAAAGGCTCTGAAAGAACCTTATAGCAGCCTTCCAGTACCTGAAGCAGCCACAGGAAAGGTGGAGAAGGACTTCTGGTGAGGGACTCTAGTGCTAGGACAAGAGGGATGGTTTCAAACTAGAAAAGAGATTTCGATTTGATCTGAGGAAGAAACTCCTCAATAGGAGCATGCTGAGGTACTGGAACAAGTTGTCCAGAAAAGATGTGGATGCCTCCTCCCTGGCAGTATTCAAAGTCAGGTTGGATGGTGTTCTGGGCAGCCTGGTGTGGTGAGAGATGTCCCTGCCCATGACAGAGGTTTGAAAGTAGATGATATCTGAGGTCCCTTCCAACCTAAACCAGTCTGCGATTCTATGATTTTTCCACATAACCTGTTGCTATTCAATATTTCAAGAGATAACTGCAGCTCATGTTTGGTTTTTTTTTCCTAATAAAATCATAATATGTGCTCCCTCAACACAGTTAAGGTACCACTGAAAGACTCTGCTGACCTTGCACCTCTAACAAGCAGAGTATGAAATTCATGTATTTAGTAGGTTTTACAGTAAATCTGTACAGCTATGGTGGTTTAATACCAGCCAGCAACGCATCACACAGCTATTCACACACTCTTCCCTTCTCACAGTGGGATGGGGAGGACAGTTGAAAGAAGAAAGTTTGTTGGTTAAGAACAGTTTAGTAGCAATAACAGACAGTAATAAAAGCAATTAAAGGAATAAAGAGAGAAATAAAGCCCAAATAAAGACAAGATATGATCAACATGATTGTTTGTCACCTGCTGACCGAGATCCAAGCACCTCCTGGCCAATTCCCTCCACTGTATCCAGGAAGTGTGACTGGAGCACTTCTACAATGACAGGCTGAAACACATACAACACAAAGGTTTTTCTGGGCATTATCAGCCTTGCACAGAAAGCAGCTTAAACAGACTTGGCCAAGTGGTTGAGAGACACATTTTTAAGCAAAATACTGCATTCCACAGACACTTTTCCAAACCTGGCAATCAGCACACACCACCACTATTAAGCAAAACAGTGTGCATAAAATACACAGTAAGTCAGGCTAACAAACAATTTCCTATCTCAAATTCATAAAAGGAAGAACCAATTTTTCTTCAGTGTTTAGAGTCCAATCTAAGAGAGTAAAGAACTTTTTAACTTTTTGAACAGCTGGCCCTGCTAATTTTACCCTGTTTACCCGTAAGTTTTCATTCCTTAGATTATTTTATTCCTGTTTCTATTACAGGAACCAGCTCACAGTGGTCAAAAGTCCAAGTTATCAGCAAACAGGCTGTTTCTCCATTTTTTCTACACAACTTGATAAAACCAATTTTAATGAATTCCCCCAAGCATATCACCCCAGAAAGCTTTTCCTGGTCAGTATGTTTAATGCCTTCCAAGAGTATCAAGTGGGGTTTTAAAAGTGCTTTTAAATGTTTTCTTCTCCTCTTTTTAACATAAGCACCAAAGCAAGTTTCTCAGACCCTTTATCACTCATCCACAACCACAACAGCTCTGCCAGGTATGGCTGGAGTCAGTGATGTCTGATTATTCAGTAACAGAACTATAGAATGCATTAGGCTGGAAGGGACCTCTAGTTCAACCTTCCTGCAGTGAGCAGGGGCACCTTTAACTGGATCAGGTAATTCACAGCCCCATAGAACATAATCTTGAACGGCTCCAGGCATGGAGCTTCTACTGCCTATCTGGGCAACCTGTTCAGTGTTTCACCATTCTCACAGCAAACAACTTTTTGCTAACATGCAATCTAAATCTCGTGGTTAATATGAAGTTGATACTTGTTCTCCTCGCAGAGGAAGCAGCATTTGCCGGTGAAACACAATGCTCCTTACACACATAACATTTAAAACAGCGCTTCCTCCCACTGCTGCTGTAACATAGGTGCCTTTTACAGCCCGAGGCCTCTTCTGCCCCCACCCCCCCCCCATCCCCCCCACACACAAAGCACCCAACTGTCCTTCCCACCTGGACTTTCCCGCTCCCTTACAGAGCCCTAAAGCCAAACCGATTCCTATAAACTCTCGCCACCCCCTACTTTGAAGCTGTGTAAACACACTCTTGGTTCCTAAACCAAGCTCGACCACGGAGCAGGGGACCGGGTCCACCACGAGAGGCAGATAAACGGGTCGAAGTGAATCCTCGCGGCCTCTGTCGCACCTGTCGCGGCACGATGGTGCCACCGTGTGTCGGTCACCACAGGCGGCACTGGGCTGGCTAACGGCCCTCAGGAGAAACACCATAGATCCCACACGAGTTACTTGGCAGAGCTTTGGGAGCTCTGCCACTAAGTCTCTCCAGCTNCTAAGTCTCTCCAGCTGCCCGAAGTGAGATTTACTTTACCCGGCCGCTCGGGACTCTGTCAGGCATCAGCGAACGACTGGGCCTGGGGCCTGCCCGGCAGAGCTGACAGCCAGTCAAGCTTTAGGGACCCGTCACCTGACCCACCAGTGAGGAGACCCTTCTCAGCCCTGCGAGGCTCCTCAGCCAGGTCCCGGCACAAGAGCAGAGTCCCGGCTGCCCACTCAAAACCTCAAACGAGCAGCCCCACCAGTGACGGAACCCAGGACATAGAGCACGAACGGCCTCTCCCGACTCCCCGCGGCAGCGCCCACCTACAGCCAGCACCCAGAAACCTCCGTGGCCCGATGGGTTTCGCTGGCTGAAGGACTTGTTTGTCAGCGGAGGGTTCCGCCCCTCGGCCCGGCAGAGCTTTAACTCGTTCCTTCCCGCAGTCTGAAGGTTCGGCCGGTATCGGGGTGGGCGAACTCCTGCATGGGCTAGTGCGAGCTCTGATAAATGCAAGACAAAGCTCTGGTCTGTAAGAGGACTGGGGTCAGGTTCGGGCAGCTCAGTACAGGAAGAACACTCAGGTGTCCTGGAATGGGTCCTGAGAAAGGCACCAAGGTTGGGTGAAGGGTCTGGAGAACAAACCTTTTGAGGAGCAGCTGAGGGATCTGGGGTTGGCTACTTTGGTGACTCGGGGGAGACGTTATTGTTGTCTACAACTACCTGGAAGGAAGGTGTGCGGATATGGGGGTTGGTCTCTTCTCACAAGGAACAAGTGAGAGCACAAGAGGAAGTGGCACCAGAGGAGGTTCAGCCTGGACATTAGGAAAAATGTCTTTGCTGAAAGGGTCATCAGTGAGGGGGCTGAATCACCATCCCTGGACATGTTTAAAAGTTGTGGAGATCTGAAGCTTAGGGTCTAACAGAGTTTAGTGGTGGCCTTGGGACCTCTGGGTTAATGGTTGGTCTTTTCCAGCCTAGACCATTCCATGATTCATGATTCAGTGACTATGGACAAGCTGCCCGCTTCAAAGCTTCCTTCCCCCTTGTGCAGAGGCTGCTGTAGGTTAGTGGGGCCAGTCACTTGAGCAGGAGCCCATCGCTTATGTCTAAGTTATTATGGTTGTGGAAGCTCCAGAATCGCGGGTGATCCTAAGTATGGACTTTTGTCAACTGCAGGTACAAAGTGATGGAAGGACTAAATCTGGGTCCTGTGAATCTCTTGTCTTCCCTTGTGGCTGCAGTTTTAGTTGCAATGGCTTTGCTGGCTTCCTACAACAGTTCTCTTTTTGGTTGAACTCATCCACCCATAGAACTACCTACACTTTGTAAAAATGTAGTAAGAGACTCTAAAACAATCAGAACATAATTTTTATATGCCTCTCAAGCTATCCTTCTGTTCTCAATTTTTAACTTCTACCCTCCCAAAGGAAGCCTTAGTTTTCCTCCCTCCAAGCAGATGCTTCCTGTCTATCAGACCTTTTCTCTTCTTTTCCAGAAGCCCTGTTTTTGCTGCATCCTTGCACATAGTTTTTTCACTTGCTGTCAAATAAATCTACTGTCAAAATTCAGGCATATGAATTGTTGTGCTTAAATCATCCCATTAAGCTAACACTGGTGTGTCTCCCCAGTTGGTGTTATGTCACACCGCTATGGACTCCAACAACTGATGAGCCTTTTCTGGATTCTCCCCACACAAGCCCCTGTTTAACAAATCCAAAGTGGTAAATGTGATCCGCACAAACCACAGGCCACCTGCTCCTGCAGCTTGTTGCAAGGTCTCTGATGGAGAAGGACAAGGACAGCACTTTGTCCCCTCCATGCACTGACAGGAAGGCTAAAAGTTTCTCCTCTCTGCAGTACCCAAACCGGTGGGACTGGCAGAGATCTTCATTCNGTGAATCCTCGCGGCCTCTGTCGCACCTGTCGCGGCACGATGGTGCCACCGTGTGTCGGTCACCACAGGCGGCACTGGGCTGGCTAACGGCCCTCAGGAGAAACACCATAGATCCCACACGAGTTACTTGGCAGAGCTTTGGGAGCTCTGCCACTAAGTCTCTCCAGCTNGGGTTGGCTACTTTGGTGACTCGGGGGAGACGTTATTGTTGTCTACAACTACCTGGAAGGAAGGTGTGCGGATATGGGGGTTGGTCTCTTCTCACAAGGAACAAGTGAGAGCACAAGAGGAAGTGGCACCAGAGGAGGTTCAGCCTGGACATTAGGAAAAATGTCTTTGCTGAAAGGGTCATCAGTGAGGGGGCTGAATCACCATCCCTGGACATGTTTAAAAGTTGTGGAGATCTGAAACTTAGGGTCTAACAGGGTTTAGTGGTGGCCTTGGGACCGTTGGGTTAATGGTTGGTCTTTTCCAGCCTAGACCATTCCATGATTCATGATTCAGTGACTATGGACAAGCTGCCCGCTTCAAAGCTTCCTTCCCCCTTGTGCAGAGGCTGCTGTAGGTTAGTGGGGCCAGTCACTTGAGCAGGAGCCCATCGCTTATGTCTAAGTTATTATGGTTGTGGAAGCTCCAGAATCGCGGGTGATCCTAAGTATGGACTTTTGTCAACTGCAGGTACAAAGTGATGGAAGGACTAAATCTGGGTCCTGTGAATCTCTTGTCTTCCCTTGTGGCTGCAGTTTTAGTTGCAATGGCTTTGCTGGCTTCCTACAACAGTTCTCTTTTTGGTTGAACTCATCCACCCATAGAACTACCTACACTTTGTAAAAATGTAGTAAGAGACTCTAAAACAATCAGAACATAATTTTTATATGCCTCTCAAGCTATCCTTCTGTTCTCAATTTTTAACTTCTACCCTCCCAAAGGAAGCCTTAGTTTTCCTCCCTCCAAGCAGATGCTTCCTGTCTATCAGACCTTTTCTCTTCTTTTCCAGAAGCCCTGTTTTTGCTGCATCCTTGCACATAGTTTTTTCACTTGCTGTCAAATAAATCTACTGTCAAAATTCAGGCATATGAATTGTTGTGCTTAAATCATCCCATTAAGCTAACACTGGTGTGTCTCCCCAGTTGGTGTTATGTCACACCGCTATGGATTCCAACAACTGATGAGCCTTTTCTGGATTCTCCCCACACAAGCCCCTGTTTAACAAATCCAAAGTGGTAAATGTGATCCGCACAAACCACAGGCCACCTGCTCCTGCAGCTTGTTGCAAGGTCTCTGATGGAGAAGGACAAGGACAGCACTTTGTCCCCTCCGTGCACTGACAGGAAGGCTAAAAGTTTCTCCTCTCTGCAGTACCCAAACCGGTGGGACTGGCAGAGATCTTCATTCTCCACTGGAGAGGGCTCTGGCTTCATTTTCCCAGCCCCGTGTTCAACATAGCTATGTGTTTTAACCTCCTCATCCTCCTGTTTCAGATTCAATACATCAATCTCATTCCTTACCTTGTGCACACTCAACAGACTCATCTTCTAATATCAGATTCATCTCTTACTGTCTTAAAACCCTTCACATCCAGTACACATCAACATCTACTGACAAACAGAGACCTGGGTTCCTCTTGTGAGGTACAAGGCTTCTTCCACAGGTTCCTCATGCCCCTCTGCTCACTGCAGGTGCATAGTGCAGTTACTACCAAAAGTGGAAATAAATTCTTGTAGATCCAATAGTATATACAGTTATTAAAAATTACCAAAAAATCATCTAGAGGGCTAAAGGCCAAAGACGCCGTCCTGGAAGCTTATTGATGTTCATTTTCAAAACTGAAAAGGACAGAGGGATGTGAAGAGAAGAAAAAGTGAAATATATACACGTATGCATTGAGAGCTGTGACTGCCGCGATTTCCATCCCCTCATCGCAGCTGTCCGTTACTGCATGAACACACTACTACGCTACTCGACATCTGAAGACATGTCATGGGCAGTGACTTGCAGTAGAACCGAAGCAGCAGGTGACCCTTGGCTGATGCATGGATACAACTGGAGTAGCAAACGTTGCCCGGCCGCTCCTCGCGGGGCAGCCCCGAGAACCAGACGCTCGCAGCATCTCCCGCCCCGCTGTTCCCTCCGGCCCCGGCCCCGGACCGGGTCCGGCCCCGGCACGGCGAGAGCCCGCGGCGCCGGGACGTCTCCGGGCACAGCGGTTCCACACGCAGAGGCCGGACCTGCGAAAACCAGCGCGATGCCCCGCATCGCCCCCCGCATGACCATCCCGATTCCAGTGCCCGCGGTCAAGCCGCTGCCCCCGCCTCTGCCCCTGGCGAGCGGTCAGGAGGGTGAGCGAGGAGCTGCCGGCAGTGCGGAGCAGGTAGGGCTCTGGGGAGGAGGGAGTCTGCTGAGCGCCCAGGGTCTGACCCTGGGCAGGCGGGACGCGAGTCGTGCCGTGCCGAGCCGAGCCGTGCCGAACCAAGCCGGGTGAGTGGCATCGATGGGGGGAGGAGGGTCTGTGCCCGGTACATGGTGCCCTGGGGCTGGGGACCTCCGTCGAGGCGCGTTTCCTCCCGGGCAGTGGCACCGCGCCCCCGGTCGCCACACTTCCCCATTCCCGTTGAGCTTTTCGTTCACTCATGGAAGTAGCTGCGATGCAAGGCATGGCAGGCAGGCTGGCTAGTGGCCAGTACGTGGTTCACAGAAAGAAACTGGAGGTGAGGGTGGAGATAGAGGGTGGGGAGCCCAGTGACTGCAGTCGCGCCCTGATGGCATAGCTGGATTGAATTCACTGCCCAGGAGAAAAACCTCTTTTCTGGATCAGATGAGACCCCAGGAATACAGCTCGATGTTCAGTGAGGCTGGAAGTTGGCTCTGGTCCTGCTGTGGCTTTCCTCCTTTGCCCTTGGTCTGTCAGTGATTGAGAAACTCGTGCTGTTACCAAAATCGGAAAAAAAGAACTTCAAAACACCAATGTAGTGTTATGAAGCAGGCACTTTGTTTATTTGCAGGGCTGGGAACGTGGGGGGATTGCTCCATCAAACATGTTCACTTTAGCATTGAAATCTGTCCATTTTTACACAATTTTGATGCTACATTGTGGTTACATAAATTCATTTTCATAAGCATGCACACTATGTTTGCTTTTTAATCTAACCTTTACAGCCATTGGCTACCACATATACCCTTTCTACCTCAATCATTACAACAATTGGCTATTAATATGTATCAAATTATAGTCAATTAACATTCTACTTTTCTCATTAACTCGATACCCACATCAAGATGGAGAGGGGTGAGGGACTTCTGAAGCAGCTTGCGGTTTTACGAACAATTTCCTAAGAATAAGTCTAAAGACCTTTGGGTACTTGGGTCATAAACAAGATTGCTCATAACTATGAGTGCAAATCATCCTAACTTTGATCATTCAGTTAACAATATCAAACAATTTCCTAGCTTTGATCATTTAGTTAACAGTGGGGCATCCTCGTCAGCTGGTGGACTCATGCCGGCTTGTCACCTTAGTTGCGCAGGCTCTGAAGTCTCTATCCCCTTGATAGAGGGGAATTTGGAATCTCTGCTTTGGGCACCTCAGCTTTGGACTTACCTGCTTTCTGTATCTCCAGACCTGACTGGTGACTGAACTGTTTGTGTTGGATAAAGAAACAGCAGCTTCAGATGTCTCTGCCTGTTTGTTTGCCACCTTGCAGAGTGACAGAGTGAACGGCATTCACGCCAAGCTGCTATTCTACAGGAAGGTGAAGTATTAGATTCCCTGGCTCTTGAGGAGGGCAAACATCTGGCTCAGACTGCTGTTATTGTTGAACAGACTCCTCCATTCCATGTTCAAGCCCGTGTTTGCTTGTTCGTTTGCATTCTTTGATGTGTGCAACAGTCTGGTGTGCCACTGGGCAAAATGCCTGCTCTCTTCTTCCACTCAATTGGAGTGACTTGGTGCTGCCTGAAGTGTGGTGAGTTTTTAGAGCAACTCTTAGCTGTGTTAGCATTGGTGCTTCCTTCCTCATCTGGCACATTTGTGCATGTCTTTTAGTGTTTCTTTTGATAGTGATGCCAGAAGCCGGTGCTGTGCTTTGAGCAGACAGCTTTTGCATTTCATTTGCTTTTCCTTTCCTGAGCCAAAGCCCTGCAACAGCTGATGTTCTCTATCGTATCCAGTACTGCTTCCCCTGCACAGTTCTATGATCTCTGAAAGCCCTAAGCATCTGCACAGTACCCAGTGATTTCATAACAGGCAGAATCACAGAAAGTTCAGTGTTGGAAGAGACCTC
>VZRI01000438.1:0-179082 GCA_013397515.1 Upupa epops
AAATTACCTGGGCTCCCACTCCCACTCCTACTCCCACTCTTGATTCGATACACCACCATCTTAAAGACAAATTGTAATGGGAATAACAATGGAAAGAAATGAGAAAAATTACAGTAACTAGGTAAGAAATCATCTTCAGACAGAAAGATCCAATACACAGAGAAATTATACCCTTGCATCATAACATGCTGCTAATTCCTTTCTTCATCTTCATATTGCACATCAAAATTATTGGCTGGGTCTGGGACATTTCCACAGAGCTGCTAGGCAATGATTCATTCACTTCTGTAACCTACCAAAATCCAGCAACTCAGCCTGAGCTCATCCAACAAGTAACCTACCAAAATCCAGCAACTCAGCCTGAGCTCATCCAACAAGGAGCTGAGCGTTTTCAGCCTACATGTTTCAATTATGGATATGGCTGCAGCTACCATAATTTCCTGCTTCTTTAAATCCAAAGTCATAAGACTACTTGTTGTCACTCTTGCTGTAAATAACATTCTTTTGTGTAGGACAAAGCCTGGACATGTGGTATCTCAATTTAGCTACTGCTACACTAAACCCTCTCTTGAAACAAAGGTTTTCTGCCAGTGACTTTCTTTAGAGTCCTTCTGACAGAGCACTTCACCCTCTGCAGTCTGCAGCCGAGCATTATCACAGCGTACAACTGATAGACAAACAATAGCTACAAAGATAAATGTATAGCTGAATAATCAACAGTAAACTGAAAGGGTTTGACCAGAGAAGTATTTTAACCTGTACACATGGTATAAAGTAATCCTAACACCCATATGGTGGTTAATTCTCTTAAGTCACATATATCTTCCCCACTTGAAAGTTTCAGTCTAGAGGGATGTGATTCTCAAGGTAACCTGTAAGCATGTATGTGCAGCTGAACACAATATTCCTGTGCTTTTACCCCAGGAAATACTGCGGTAAACATCACATCTCTGATCAACCGAGAAAGGTCAACACTTCCTGAGAGCCTCTAAAACACAGTCTGGATGCTCTAAATAAAATGCTGAAGTAAAATGGGAGCCACCAAGATACAATTAGAGAACAGCAAGTCCAAGAACACCAGCAGAATTCAGGCCATTTGAATACAGCTATAGTTTATCTTTTCATTTAATTTCATTTCTCTTTTCATCTCTGTTTAAAGATGAAGTAGAAGACATCCAAGCACCATGTACATGATTTAATTATGCTTGCATTTTTCCCCAAGTTATGTGATGCAGGCTGATAGGCCATGACTTTTATCCATAAAAAAGTACTAATCATATATATATCTTCAGTGAAACAGCAGTTTTCATGTGAAAAGTAACAAAAATGGTGTGTTTCATTAAATATTAAGTAGTCTTTACTTTGCAAATCCTCAGCTTGCTGTACTAAAGCAATGTGGGTATCTTGAGTGTGAACCTTCTTAAACCATTTTCTACCACAGATAATTTCAGGAATAGTGTGGCCAGCAGGAGTAGGGATGTAATTCTCACCCTGTACTAGGCACTGGTGAGGCCTCCCCTCGAGTCTTGTGGGCAGTTCTGGGCCCCATGCTTCAAGAAAGAGATGGAGGGCCTGGAGTGGGTCCAGAGGAGCAACGAAGCTGGGGAAGGCACTGGAGGGGAAGTCTGAGGAGAGGCTGAGGGAGCTGCAGTTGTTTAGCCTGGAGAAGAGGAGACTCAAGACAGGGCCTGAAGCGGCTCCAGGGGAGGGTTAGGTTGGATGTTAGGAAGCCCTTCGTCACAGCAGGGGTGTTCAGACCTCAGAATGGACTGTCTAGGGTGGTAGTGGAGTCTCCGACCCTGGAGGTGTTTAAAGATATACTGGATGTGGCCTTTAGTGCCATGGTCTAGCTAATGTGGCTATGTGAATCTATGAATCTGTTCTAGGTGACAGGATGGGCTTTATAAGCTCAGAGGTCTATTCCAGTCCCAAAAGTTCTGCAATGCAGTGATTATACAAGGAGAACATGCCAGTACTGAATATATGGAAGGAAGGGTAAGTTACAAGACTTGACATACTGTACAAATTCTGAATAATTTTTATTTATTTACTCAATTTCATTGCTTCTTGGTCTAAATCAGATGAATTAGAGACTTAAACAGATGAATGCAGGTATGCACTCATGCTTGAACAAATACTCTTTTCTACTTGTTAAAGTATACCAAATCTGAACAGCATAAAAATTCTACTACAGGTCTACCCCCTTTTAGCATTAAATGCACTTTACTCAGTAATCACAGTCAGCAGCCTACCTATTATGCGAAAAGGTACCTCAGTTATGTCCCCCAGAATCATACGTTATGTAAGCAAGACAATGGGCACGGTGCTCAGTAAATTCATTGGAACTGAAAACGAGAAAGTGTGGTCTTCTCTCTGCCAAAAATATAATAGGGATTTTTCTCCCCTATACATTTGGGGTTCCATGGATTTCTTTTCTTTAGCATTCTTTCTTTTCCTTTTATAAACAGGCCCAAATTGAATACTATCTTCCATTAAGGCAGTTGCTGATAACTTGTTTAAAAAGTTTTTTAAAAAAACTTTTAATTCAAGTGCAAATAGATCACCTTGGATTTGATGTTGTCTTTTCTCCCTTGCAAGATGAGTTACATAGCACTAACAAAATAACAGCACCAATACAAGCTTTCTGAGAGATACTGCATAGTGGACTAGTAAGAACGCAAGAAATAGTCACAAGATGCCATCAGGAGAATTACTGAGTCACTGCCCTACATATAGGTATTTTCCTCTGTGTATTCAGAAAGTTCACCCATGGGAACAAGCTATCCAAGAAGCAGGAGCTGAATACCTACCAAAGGAATTGCTTTGTATAATGGAATGTCTTTCACATTTCTTTGGATAAATATTACAACTGAATTCTCAGCACAGGGGTCAGTCCTCTGATTTGCAGGTTGTATTCAAGGACAGGAAGCCTAGAACTGCTTGGACGACAACATGATTTTCCATGGGTAAGGTTAGATGGGATCAGTCCTACCTTGGCTGTCTGATGCTTCTGAATGTCTATTCTGGAATACAGCATATGCACATTGTAGGAAGAAAGTCAAAGATCACAATACACAGGTGTTGCAGTTTGAAAATAATCAAATTTTCAAGTGTTAATATTGGTGCTCTTATGCCTAAAGGACATTTTATTTTGAAGCTGAGGGTAGCTTTCCCAGCAGGTGAAATCCCCTGTGTCTGTGTCCTCACTCTACAGGCGATTGGTGGACAGAGTCTATAAAAGGGAGTGGAGTTCCAGTTTTCTTCCCTCTGCTGATCTCTGCTGAGAGCACAGTTTAGGGACCCCTCCTTGGGGGTGGGGGGCAAATCAAGGCTCTCAGCCTACCTGCCACTGAAAGGTGGAACACAGAAGAAGCCTAGACTGGCTGCGGCTCTGCCATGGGGTTAATTATGGCCCTCTTTTGCCTGAGAGCTCAAATGCAGAAAGCCAGCACCAGCTCATCCCAGTTCCAGGCAGTGGGCCAGAGAGAGTGGCAGCTCCTGCACACACTTCTTGGCTGGATCTCCTTTGAAGGTGCAAGATAGCAGTGAGCTCTTAACTCTCTCAATCCCTTGGAGCCTTAACCACAGGTGTGAAGAAAAGACAGGGAAGGTATGTCTACCACAACAGGTGTTGCCCCACGTGATCAGCAACATGTTGCCCACCAAGATGCTGTATGCTCTGCCACTGAGAGACTGATAAGAAAGAGAGCTCAGAAGTACCAATCTCCTGAGCCTTTGCTGAACAGAAAGTGACTGGAAATCTGTGACATTATTACATCTGATGCTCTTATTGCCTCAAAGAAGAGCTCCCAAGCAGAGCTAGAAGCAAGCCTAAGACGTCAGAGAGTGCTGACATCTGCAAGAGGACCTGAAACGGAACTTTTCCATAAGCATCAAATGATTTTATTTATTTATTTTGTGCTATATTTTTGCTGCACACACACACACACACACACCCCACACACCCCACACACCCCTTCCCTTCTGGAAGTGGGTTGCATGTGTGTGTATGCATTATGTGTGGCGGCTTTGTGATTATGAGTGTTGGTGTACACTCTCTTTTCCAGGGCTCTCATCTAAGGCCAAAACCTGATGTGATAGCTGTCTCCCTAGTGTGTAAAGGCATTGTGATACAGTTTCTGTTTTATCTTTTTGATTCTTTTACTTATTTGGGGATTTTTCCTTTGCTTCATGGTTGTGGGTTCAATAAATTCTTTCCTTTTTAGCAAAGTTGCTTCACTGCCTGTTGAATTCTTGTTGAGAGCTGGTTACTGTGCTTGAATTGTAGGCAATAACTCAAACCGTTTTAGACTCTCACTCTAAACAATTACAACAGATATAATCAAACATTTTCAGACTACTGAGCTAGAATACACATGTAATTCTATCTCTCTTCAGCTAATAGTGTATGTAAGGATGGGCAAGAAGTAAAGCTGCTGCCCAGAACAAAAGCACCATTCAAGTCCTTCAGGGGTAAAATAGATTTGCCAAGAGAACATGCTTTGTTACCACCTTAACACTGTAACTCAGTGCAGATTAGGAAAGACAGCACACTTTGAAGCATGGAGGGAAAAGGACAGGGGGTGAACACACCATGACTGTGCTTTTGTTCTGACTGTTATTACTTCACTGGATAAGCACCAGCACCCACCAGTTCCAACCAATTTTGAGCCCCGTCCATCAAGGGCTGTGATAACTGGGCAGTTGTTAGACCAGTTTCAAGTGAAGCAAACTTAACCTAAAATCATATGCATATATGTATTTAGAGAAATACTTTATTCATGAGAATATCTGAGAATACATCTATTTATGAAAAAGTCACTGAGAAAAGACCCCTAAACTCCATTGTGTTATATATATTGCTATGTTCTTTAATTGAGTTGACAGCTGCTGTAGCACTCATTACAAAGCCCACAGTCTCTTGCTCCTGCTAGGCATACTGATCTTATTGCAGAATCAGCCTCTTCATTAAAATATTGATTGTATTCCAGCAGTTCTAATTTAAAGCTTTATTGAAGAGGTTAGAAAGTTATTCTCAACATTCAGGCATGCACACTTACTCTTCAAATACAAGCTAACTCAAAAGAATTCAAATGTTTGTATAAGAACTTACTTTACAACTGCCAAAATTTAGTACCTACATTTTTATTAAGACAAATGATGCACAAGTGACAGCAGTTTTAATTGACACCAACTTGCCTCATATTTAAAGTGTCTCATTTAGTGGAGCCGCTATCAAATATGATTATATAATGGTTAGATTAGAGAGCACTTCAAGACAGCAAATTGATCAATGCAGTTATTTTTTGTTGCTGCTACCAAGAACAGCAAATACTTTTAGCACAGTGGTGCTCTTGAAATGTAATACAATGAGGATCTGTATTCTGAAGTAGTATAGAGAGGAGAAGACTGAGAAGGGATCTAATTAATGTCTATCAGTACATGAGGGCTGGGCGTTAAGAAGTCAGGGACAACTTCTTCTCAACTGTGGGGTCGAGGAGCAATGGATTCAAGCTGGACTACAGGACCTTCCACCTCAACATGAGGAAAAACAGCTTTACTGTAAGGGTACACAGCCCTGGAACAGACTACCCAGAGAAGCTGTGGAGTCTCCTTTTCTGGAGACTTTCCAGACCTGTCAGGATACATTTCTGAATGATCTGCCCTACTTTTGGTCCTACATTGGCAGGGGGGTTGGCTAGATTATCTCTGGAGGTCCTTCCCAACCCCCAATATTATAGCGTCCTCGTGGCCAAACTGAGGCAGTGTAGACTGGATGATTGGGTACTGAGGTGGATTGTGAACTGGCTACAGGATAGAAGCCAGAGTGTAGTGGTTAGTGGGATAGAGACTAGTTGGAGGCTTGTATTTAGTAGGGTCCCCCAAGGATCAGTACTGGGGCCAGTCCTCTTCAGTCTATTCATTAATGACTTGGATGAGAGATTAGAGTGCACTGTCAGCGAGTTGGCTGATGACACAAAACTAGGTGGTGTCACAGACACCCCAGCAGACTGTGCTGCCATTCAGCAAGACCTAGACAGGCTGGAGAGGTGGGCAGAGAGAAATTGAGTGAGGTACAAAAAGGGTAAGTGTAGAGTTTTGCATCTGGGCAAGAACAACCCCAGGTCCCAGTATAGGTTGGGGACTGTTGGAGAGCAGGGTAGGAGAAAGGGACCTAGGGGTGCTGCTAGGGGACACAGGATGACTATGAGCCAGCAATGTGCTGTTGTGGCCAAAAGAGCCAACAGCGTCCTGGGGGGGATCAGAAGGGGGTGGTTAGCAGATCAAAGGGGGTTCTTCTCTCACTCTCCTCTGCACTAGTGAGGCTGCATCTGGAGTATTGTGTCCAGTTCTGGGCTCCTCAGTTCAAGAAGGAAACAGAACTGCTGGAGGGTGTCCAGCATAGAGCAATGAAGACGATGAAGGAAGTAGAGTCCCTCCCTTATGAGGAAAGGATGAGGTAGCTGGGTCTCTTTAGCTTGGAGAACATCAGCCTGAGAGGTGACCTCATTAATGTCTGTAAATATGTGAGGGGTGGGTGTCAGGAGGATGGAACCACTCTCTACTCAGTGTCATCTAGTGATAGGACAAGGGGCAATGGGTGCAAGGTGGAACATAGGAGGTTCCATATAAATATCAGAAGAAACATCTTCACAGTGAGGGTAACAGAGCATTGGAACAGGCTGCTCAGGGGGGTTGTGGGTCTCCTTTTCGGAGATGTTCAAGACCCGCCTGGATGTGCTCCAGTGCAGCTTGGTCTAGGTGATCCTGCTGTGGCAGGGGGATTGGACTAGGTGATCTTTCAAGGTCCCTTCTGATCCCTAATGAATCTATGATCCTGTGATCTCCTTTTTGTCTTCAGTACCATTTAAAAACCAAGACATTAATAAAAATGTGAAGGAGCATAATGCTGGTGACCCTATCAGAACTTCTGCACTTACTATTTCCACATTTAGTTTGTCAGTGTTCATCAACACAAGCTGTATCCATCTGGAAATCTTTTCAAAGCCTTGGTTGCAAGGGAGCTGTTACAGTAGGTTTTGTATGTTTTCAGCAAAAAAAATCGTCCCTTCTTCCCAATTTTGGTTGTAGGTTAATGAATATTTCCCTTTGCCAAGATTTCCATCATCCTGTAGTCGCTAAGGCCGAAAGGATTATGAGGTTGCATATCAGATTTTACATGTTTCTCTGAAAAAAACAATCTTACAACTTTCAGTATTTGCAAAGGTAAATATGAAATGCAGTAAGACAGTGCTTCATAACAGCACAGAGACTTCATGGAATCACAGAATTACTGAGGCTGGAAAGACCTCTGAGCTTATCCAACCCAACCTAGGATCTAAAATCACCACATTGGCTAGACCATGGCACTAAGTGCCACATCCAGTCTGTCCTTGAACATCTCTACCACTGCCCTGGCAGTCTATTCCAAGATCAGAACACCCTTTCCATGAGGAAGGGCTTCCTAAGATCCAACCTAACCCGCTCCTGGTGCAGTGTCAGGCCTTGATCTCTCATCCTGGTGCTGCTTGCCCGGGAGGAGAGCCTGACTACCACCTCAATACAACCTCCCCTCAGGTTGTTGCAGAAAGGGAAAAGGTCCTCTCCAATTGCTTCTTCTCCACTCCAAATAACTCCAGCTCCCTCAGCCACTCCTCATCAGACTTGCCCTCCAGTCTCTAGCCTCAATACTCCTCTGGACATACTCCAGTCCCTCAGTCTCTTTCTTGAAGTGAGGACCCCAGAACTGCACCCAGTACTCATTGTGAAGCCTCATCAGTGCCCAGTACAGGGGGAGAATTATGTTCCTAGTCCTGATGGCCACACTATTGCTGATACAAGCCAGGATGCCATCGGCCTTCTGGACCACCTGGGCACACTGCTGGCTCCTGTTGAGCTGGTTGTCAACCAGTCCACCCAGGTGCCTCTCCACTAGGCCACTCTGCAGGCACTCATCCCCCAGTCTGTAGCTGCAGGGGGTTATTGTGGCCAACCAGTAGGAGGTGGTATTATGGAAGATAACATTAATTATTACCTCAGACACCTGCATTAACCACAGGACTTTAATGTGAACAATCAAAATCTTTCTCCAACTTGCAAATAGCATCAAATATAAAAAGCCTATACAGTTAAAACATCAAAATGTGCTTTCTTAATACCTACGTTCGTGATAGCATTTCATCTTTCATGTCCCATGCATTCACACATACCTGAAGCCAGCCCTGTGTACATATGCAGACTGTAGTCTGTAAGAAAATCAAATAGATTCTTGACCCCATCACAAACTGTTGTGATATGATTGCTCAGGCCAAACAGCACCGCCCCAACCCACCCACCCCTTTCAAAAGGCAGAGAAAACACTTTGCCTGGGTTCCTTGGGCCATTTAAGAGAAAGAGGAACACTTGCACGCGGCCAGGATTGTTTTGCCTGTGAAACCAGTAAGTTTCCCTTCTTCATTCAAATCTGCCTCTGAACTTTGCTCCATTTAACACAGCTACCATGTCCTGGGTATTCCCTTCTTAAGAAAAATAAGAAATTGGAAAAGATGCCCTACAGTACAGAGGAGAGCTAAAAACAGGGTAAAAAGGACAACAGTTGCAAAATAATCGGGTGTCAGAAAAAAAGAAAAGAAGTCCTTTACAGACAGAGTTCTCTTACAATCTGAATTATTCTAAATTGTTCCCTGTACCTGTAGTTGTGTAACTTTGCTTCTACAAGTTTTATGACCTGAGCGTTGATAACATTACTGCCAGCCAAAAAAACCCTGCCATGTTGGATGTTGATCCCATCTTGTCCCTACCGCTCTGCTGTCTCTCACTCCTTGCTTTAGTGAATACCAATAATTTCCCCTGGGGAAAGGGAAATGTTTATCTGAAATAGCTTTACAGTTTTATTTATTTTAACAAAACTCTTGATACTGTTTATAAAAACCCTACAGGTTCTCTGAAACCCCAAATTATATTCCCTCTGGTCTAAAATGATTTCACTTAAAATGCATTTTCTGATAGCTCACCAGCTAGCAAACTTTTCTTTATATTTGCAGATACAGGGACCCAAAAGGGTTTTTATTTAACAGCAGCTCAATAATTACCTTTTCTAACTTCCCATCTCTCCACTATTGTTTCTGGCATATTAGTTTTCAAGGTCTCAAGGTTCATGGCAGGTTTTTTGCAAGAACAGTGATAAAGTGCTTGCATTATGAATAGTAATTTCATTCCCTACTACTGTAGCTGAATATAGTGACATAGTGGTACCTGGTTTCAGTATTCTGTTGCAAATTCCTTGGGGTTCTGTGTCAGCAGCAGCATATTTAGCAACCTTGAAGAAACCTTTGCTTTATGTTGACGGTTTTATTTATTTAAAAAACAGCCTCATCAAGGTAGCCACATAACACCAAAGGTTCACCGACAGGAAGATCCGATGGAATGGGAAATGGTCTAAAAAACCTCAGCAGCTGCTAAATCAAATTAAACAAAACAACATAGTTTCAAATGCTAGTTGGACACTATAGTTTCATGAGACCAACTCATCACTTAATTAATTTGGTTTGAATTGTTTTTGATCTGGGATAAGAGGATCTGAACCATCTTGCAAATATTAACATTCTAGCTTGCTCTTAATTGGTGTTAATTAATTAAGTCTTGTAACACCAAGCTCCTGCTATCTCTGATTTAAAATTTGAGACAGGTGTTTTGTTCTTTAGGCAGGTTACAGCTCTAGGTTATACATACATTTGATTCCAGGTTCATGTGTTTCTCTGAGATGCATGTTCTTACTGAGGTCCTAATTTAAAATGAAATAGAAGCAATATCTATTGAAGCAATATCTATTTGCTTTGATTATACAGATTTGAATCTTGTGGTTCAAATATAACTCCAAAACAGGTATTCTCCAGTATACTGTCTAATAATACATATATATGTTAGTTTTAACTACAAAACATTATATTAACTTCCAACCAATATAAAAGGAGACATACTTAAACCAAATGGAATTTGTAAATTCAATCAGGCATTCTTAATGTAACATCAGCTGTAAATATACAAAATTGTTAATAGGAATTATCTCTCGCAGTGTTACCCTACACCTCCACCTTGACTACTGATTTCAGATTTTATCCTTGGCAGGTATCTCTGTGGATTTCCAGGTAAATTAGACAACAAAAAAATCTCAGTAGAAATCCATTTCTTCTATTTCCTTTGTCTCTAAATAAACAGCACAGTTACATATAAAATAAAAATTCTAGTTCCTAAGTATTGGATGAGTTCTTTTAACCGTAGTTAAGTTAGTCACAAATTTTAATCTAACGAATTTGGCACAAAGCTGGAAGGAATGGCTGACACACCACAGGACTGGGCTGCTGTTCAGTGGGAACTAACCAGGCTGGATAGTTGGGCAGGGAGAAACTGAGTGAAATTCAACAAAAGCAGTGTAGATAGAGTCCTGCATCTGGGCAACAACCCCAGGGACCTGTATATGTTGAATACTGACCTGCTAGAGATCAGTGAAGGAGAAAGGGACCTGGGGGTTTGGGTGGACAGCAGGATGAATATGAGCCAGCAATGTGCCCTTGTGGACAAGAAGGCAAATGCCATCCTGGGGTGGATTAGAAAGGGGGGTGGATAGTAGATCGAGAGACAGAGAGGTTCTCCCTCTGCTGTACTCCGATCTAGTGAGATCACATCTGGAGTATTGTGTCCACTTCTGGGCCCCTTGTGTTCCAGAAGGACATAGAACTGTTTGAGATCGTCCAGTGCAGAGCCACAAAGATGATGGAGTGGAGCATCTCCTTGATGAGGAAAGTCTGAGGGATCTGGGTCTCTTAAACTTGGAAAAAAGGAGACTGAGGGGTGACTGCATTCATGTTGATCAATGTAGAAAGGGTGGCTGTCAGGACTAAGGAGCAAGGCTCTGTTCAGTATCATCCAGTGATAGGACAGGAAACAATAGGTGTCAGCTAGAGCATAGGAGGTTCCACATGAGTACAAGAAGAAACTTTTTCAAGGTGAGGGTGACAGAGCAATGGACTGGACTGCCTAGGGAAGGTTGTGGAGCCTCCTTCTTTGGAGACGTTTAAAACCCATCCGGACCTGTTCCTATGTGACTGGGTCTAGGTGATCCTGATCTGGCAGGGTGATTAGACTGGTTGATCTTTCAGGGTGCCTTCCAATCCTTAATATTCTGTGATTCTGTGAAAGTTTGTTACAGGAAATAACCTTACATTGAAAGCAGCTACCTGAGCTTCCACTTGTCATAAGCACCTAAGAATGCTTATTTTTGTAATGTAGTGTAAACTTTACTGGCTTCATATTGAATAATTCAGTAGTTTTTGTTTCCCAATTCAGTGTAACTGGATGGACAAAGAAGCATGTGAGAAGGCCTTCAGCTCTTCTATGCTCATGCAGCAGAGCACAAAGCCTGCAGCTAATTTAAATGTATAGAATTGCACAATACCTTAAATGAACATATTCTTTGATCAGAAAGTGACAGCCTTGGAATATATTATCTACAGGAACAGCGAGGAAGGATGCTATTGCCGTTCTTTATGCTTGATGAGCTCTGCCAGTTAACATGCCTAATTTCACATTCTGAAGCTCCAATGGCTTCCCAAATTAGATAGTGTGGGGAAAGCATTAACTGAGTCAGGTCATTCTGTTCACCCACCTGTTACAAAAAATAAAAATACCTATTGAACTGCCTATGCAGGGAAAATTCACTAGCTAAGCTTTGCCATATATCAGAAATGAATGAAAATGAGTTCTCTCAGCTGTGTTATCTATGTTTAGAAGCTCTTTTCATATCAGTAATTTTTTAGCTGCCTCTAGCCCACTAAAATCAAATTAAAACTATATTCATAAGGTTAAAACGGTCTTTATCTCTTGAGAGCTGGAACCCAAACTTAGGAGCTCTGAAAACTGTACACTTAGTTAGCTAGTCACTCCTCCACAGAATCACATAATTATCGAGTCTGGAAAAGATCTCTGAGGTGATCAATCCCAGCCCATGACCTGACACCATGACATCAGCCAGACGAGGGCACTAAGGGCCACATCCAGTCTGTCCTTTAACAGCTCCAGGAATGGGGACTCCACCACTGCCCTGGGCAGTCCACTACATGGTCTGATCACCCTTTCTATGAACAAGGGCTTCCTAACATCCAACCTAACCCTCCCCTGGTAGCTTCAGGTCCTGCCCTCTTTTCCTGGCATTAGTTACCTGAGAGAAAAGCCTAATCCCCATTTGACTACAACCTCCCATTGGGGAATTGTAGAGAGTGAGAAGGTCCCCCTTGAGTCTTCTCCGGGCTAAACAAACTCAGAATATGAGTATGAAATTGGAAATTCTATACTGTCTGCACGTAATTGTAAAATTAGCATTTCAATGCTAAAGCAAAATGAACATGAAAAAATCAGTTTCTGGATTTTGTTTTATCCAAGTATACACCTTGTGACGAATGTTCACAACACTAGCTTAACCTGCAATTGGTTTTAACAAGGAATAACTTTGGTGTCATTTGTCCCTCTGAAATCTCCTTAAAATTCAAAGAAACTTGGATGAACAACATGTTTATCCTACCACGTTTTATGTTAAACATCACTACTACTAATAAATCCTTCATAATACTCCTTAGAAATAAGTAAAATCTAGAAGAAAATTACAGAGGAAAGGATAGACAAGTGAAAGATAGGAAGATTTGGGATCTTTTGATGATACGGAAGAATAATTAGAGATTATTAACATACTTCAATTTTTCTCCCCTTCCAGTGAAGGTCTTACAGAATATGTCAACAGAGACTGATTTTGAAGTGGCTTTCAGCTGTTTTTGTACCACATGTGTATCTTTTTGAAGGGTAGAAGTACACTCTGAGTGCTAGAGATGTTTTTAGAGAGGACAAAGAGAAGTAGACTTTTCAGATGCTAACAGCTAGTCAAAAGTAGACTCCAGTGCTGGGTCAAGGATGGTTTATCTCCCAGCAGAAACAGGGTGGAATATCCAATCTCCTGGAACATATCTGTATATGAATAATTGTGTGTCTGTGATACTTTATCCTTGGAAATTTTCCATGAATTTGAGAAAATACGATACTCTATCATCAGAAATTATCCTAAACGCCTTCACAATCTGCAGAACCTCACCCTGAATAGGAGAAATTACATGGGAAATGAGATGAAAGGAATAAAAAAGGAGTAGACAGTAGTAGGCTAGAAGAATTAGGCTATTTAGATCATGATAACCAATTGGATAGATCCAGGGTGAAAAACAAGAGTCTAAGACGCAAGTTCTTTTCAGGAAATTAGGTGTGGGATATCATGGATTCCATGTAAGACATGCTGTAGGGACAAAGGCCAAAGCTTTTCTCTGAATGTACAGGCAAAGAGCCTTCAGAACTTATAAAGTGACTTCCCTCTGCCTTTCTCAGCTGAGTGCTCCATTCAATTTTGGATGCTGCACTTCAAGGCTGATACAAACAAATTGGAGAGAAAACAAGGAAAGCACTGACAATCACCAGAGGTCTAGAAAATGAGATCTCTCTCACAGATAGCACAAACTGGAGATACTCATATCAAGGAAAGAGAAATATGGAAAATACTGATACTCATAAATATAAAAAGGCCACAGATGAAAGGAATATACTATGTTTTCACTAACTGTAGTAACTGATTCCAGAACGGAGGAGCTTAAGATTTAAACTAAATTTAAAAACCCACGTTCCTGGTTTCTAAGCAAACAGGATGGAATAACTTCTTTTTGTGACTTTCAACACACTGAGTATTTTTAATAATAATATGATGCACTATACAGTTTATAACAACAAGGCAGCTCTGTCTGAAATGATGGTTAAAACTTGAATACTTTCCATACTACAATTCCTTAATGATATAGCAATAAGGAAAAGGCAAACAGAAGCCATAATAAATGTTTTGAAAACCTTCAGATATTGTAGAGAGAAGGACAGGAGGAAGGAAAGGCTGATGACAGGCTGAGGGAGCTGAAGTTGTTTAGCCTGGAGAAGAGGAGACCAGGGACAGCTTCTCACACTCTACAAATCCCTGAAGGGAGATTGAAGTCAAGTGGGGGTTGGGCTCTTCTTCAGTCAACTAGCCACAGGGTGAGAGGGCAGGGCCTCAAGCCATGCCAGGGAAGGGTTAGGTTGGATGTTAGGAAACCCTTCCTCATGGAAAGGATGATCAGACTGGGGAATGGACTGCTCAGGGCAGTAGTGGAGTCCCCATCCCTAGAGATTTCTAGAGATAGACTAGATGTGGCCCTTAGTGCCCTGATCTAGCTGATGGGGTGATGTCAGGTCATGTGCTGGGCTTGGTCTCAGAGGTCTTTTCCAGGCTCAGTAATTCTGTGATTATAGACAGGGGTTGCAAGTGATATTCTGGGAGCACTCTACTTATGATCTTTGTTTTACATAGCTGGCTTACTGCACTACTGCTTACTGGTATAACCAAACCAAAGGCAGTGAACCCTTTGCCTGATTAAGGATACAAAAAGATTAAAGCCGTAATAATGAACACCAGGGACCTAATACCAGTACCCTTCATCTCATTTGGACTAATAAAAGTGGCAGAACACAACAGTTTTTCCTCAAGTATTAATGACTACTATAAAGTAATGACTAGCATAAAGTAATTCGCTAAGTTCTAGCTATAAATCACAAAATCACAGAACTACTGAGGCTGGAAAAGACCTCTAAGATCATCAAGCCCAGCCTATGACCTAGTATCACCACAACCTAGGCCATGGCACTAAGTGCCATATCCAGTCTGTCCTTAAACACCTTCAGGGACGTGGACTCCCACCACTGCCCCAGGCAGTCCATTCCAGTGCCTGCTCACCCTTTCCGTCAGGAAGGACTTCCTAAATGTAAATCATTAACAAGCTAACAGAGATGAGATTAGAAATGCATACTTCAATGATCTGTGTAATGTTTGTTTTTGGAAAAACATACTTCAAGACTACTTTAAATATTAGTTGTTAATTTGTTCATTACAGCTTTATAACACCAGCTATAAATCAATAATTACTCATTACAGTGTTTTTTACTTGCATTTTCAAACACATGTGCAATGTAAACATCCCCATTGCAGTTGTCATTTGTTCTTCACTGTGTTTTGTGGCATTTGCTGAAAGTCTACGTACCTATAAGTATCATCTTTTTTCACCACCAGTTGTAGATTACTTAAGAAGTCTGTGCATTCCATTTACTTCAATCATATTTTGTTTGGAATGTTATATTTTAATAATTAATATAAGAGCACACAGGATATGAAGTACCTTCTATCATTTCTGCTAGAACATCTTGCTCATGTGCTTTAATCTTTTGACTCAGGTCTCATCAGACCGAAGGATACTCAACTCAGTATTCTATATTTTGTGTTAAGCCTGGATTTAGTTGCACTAGAATTAGGAAGAATTTTGCACTAGTAATTGCAGCTGACCTTCCCATAATTTTTTATGCTAAAAATGTACTCTGGTTTCAGAGGAAAATCAGACTGATATCACTTCATAAACCACAAAACATTAAACATTACTTTTCCCAGTTTCTGGCTTCCAAATAATCACAAAATCACAGCAGGAGGGAGGGTGTGGAGGGAAACATCTACAGAGTTAATAAACCTCCACACTGTTATATAAAGTGTATTGGTTTTCAACATCTAAGCCAAGCTTGAACAACATAATCTGAACAGAGGCAGCTGTGTATCCCAGAGACTTTGGTTGTGAACATTTAAATGCCTTTGTTTTGTAGAAAACACCATGCAGGAGCTCCTTGGGACACTGGCTCTGCTCACCCATTGTAGTGATTCTTTAAAAGCCAGTCTGGATGTCAAATGGAAGTGTCCTAAGCCAGAACACCTTCTGGTGGGCAGGGAAGAGATCACAGTGGCACCACGGGTTAAGTAGTATTTAGTTTATAAGTATCTTTGCTTCCCTATACTCGAGTTCTAATGGAGGAAACCATTTCTCATTTAAACAGTCTACTAATGATGGTTTCTATCAAAGAATATTCTTCATATAAGTTATTATATTCTTTATATGTCGTCTAATTTCAGAGCACTTCATTACCTTTAAAATGTATCTACAAATGCCTGTAAATTAACTTTTATAAAACTTCACATAGATGAACTTTACTTAAAGGAGATTTACAAAAGAGACACCCTTCCAGTCCAGATCAAGAGGATGAGGAGAAGTAATTTGGGAATGGTAAAGCACTTTCTGATAGATTTGCTCTTTGTCACCTTTATCTCTATGATTATTTAAACTTCCCCAGCAATGCCATTTGCAGTGAGCCATAACCAATGTACTTTGCCCTAATTAATTCTGTCGTGATCTCACATGCTGTTAACTGACATTTGGTAAAGTCCAGCCTTTTGACATAGTGTGCTATAATGAATATAACCTTTAACATGTTACTTCCAGGCTAGTGAACACTACTGACCTCAGTACCTCTTCTTGTTGAACTTGTCAGCAAGATGTAAGCTATGAGAAACCAACTCATCCTGTGAAATATTAAACTAACCAGGTCTATTGTTTATACATTGATATAAAACGCACACTGCAACGCACTCTGTGTGCAGGTCCTAAAGCACAATCCAGAGCAGACTGTGCCTGGGTTAGTGTTTCACTAGGAAACACCACATATTCTAACAGAACTATTGAGATGTTTGAATACAGATCATCTCAAATATTGAAGAACAGCACGAGGTTATTTCTTCACCTGCCCAGCAGCAGAGAGCAATATTGTAATTTGGCAGTGGAGATTAAAAAGTAGTGTTTGTATTTGAAAAGACAAGATAAAAGAGATAGGAAAAATATATGGAAAACCAATATTTGTTGAAGGAAACATCTAAATTCTTCCCCTTTCTGAACAGAATCATGGGGTTTCAATGAAATGTTTCTCATCTGTGTGAGACTTTCTGGTTGCTTTTAAATAATTCTATCACTGCTTCCCAAAACTATACATCATGCAGCACAAGAAATTAATGTGGTGTCTAGAAATACAGAAATAATTTAATGTTAATCTTGTAGTAAGGTTTCCAAGCCATAAGGATTGATTTGCTTTTTAAATTCTATAAACTAAATTGCTTTCTCCATTCCTTAGAAAGAAAACAAGGTTGGAGTCTTGCCTATGTACCTAATAATACGAGCCTATGGTGGTTTCTTGAAGGTATATAATAGATTTGGGAAAAATGTGGATGAAATATGAGAATAACTTTAAGGAAATAGTGTTTGAATACTGATTTCTCCAAAGGACTGTCACGTAATATTAAAACTGATGTGCTCCTGTGTGACTGCAAAGTGGAAAAGAAGATTAAGGAAAGTCGTACACGGTACGATTCTGATTAATTCATATTGGCTTTCTGGGGGATTCAAAGACAAAGACACCTAAAAATGCTAAATATGATGACATTAAAGCCTGTAATGAATTCAGATTAAAAAAAAAAAACAAATCTCAAAGGGGTTTTTTTTGAGAAGTCTTAGTGAAAAGAAGTGTATTTCCAGCAAAGAATTTGGAAATCTGCCCAAGTAGATACAGGTTACTAAGACAGAAATTTATTCAGGAGGCAAAGTTAAGCACCTTGAAAGTCAATATGTTAATGCTGAATTCAGTCTTCCCTTTAATAGTTACTTGGGTTGGAGTTCCTGTAAAATTGATATTATGAGTTATACAGTTAGACTGAGTTATCTCTGGGTTTTAGCTTCTGGGAAGCTGCAGGTGTACTATAGAGACTGATACACATCAGGGACCATTAGCTTTGCAGTACAAATATTATTCTTTAGGGAAGCAAGAAAGCAGGAACGGAAGGCCTCTTATTTCACTTTACGTCTCAGAGTATGCCAAAAAGTCAACAAATGGTTAGGAAACAAAGTAGTTCTATAACTGATGATAAATCACAAACAGTTTGACATGCAAGATAGGTGGCTAGAAATTCACTTCAAATTCAAAAACATAACATTAACAGCAATAGTGTTGACTTAAAATGAAATTCACATGCATATTTGTCTTGTTAATAAGAATAATAAGTTTCCACACAGAATAGGTTTTTATTACTTTCAGGTCCACAAACTAATTAACCCTACCTTTGGTTTGAGAGTGCTCTATGAAAGTGACTTTTAATTATTTATGTCATATGAAGGCTTACACCAATATTTTTTGAATGAGGGGAGACCTTATTGTCCTCTACAACTACCTGAAAGGAGGTTGTAGAGAGGTGGGGGTTGGCATCTTTTCTCAAATAAATAATAAGAAGACCAGAGGACATGGTCTGAAGTTGAGGCAGGTTAGGTTAGATATTAGGAAGAAATTCTTTGCTGAGGGAGTGGTCAGGCACTGCAACAGGCTGCCTAGGGAGGGAGTTTAAGAAATGAGTAGACGTGGTGCTTTAGGACCTGATCTGGTGGCAGAGATTATTGGGGTTTTTTAGTGTGTTTTATCTAATCGAGTGTGTTTGGTCCTGATGTCCGATAAAGGTTTGTGGTTTGTTGTTATGAGTATGGTTGGAGGTCCTTTCCAACCAGGAATATTCTGTGAATCACATAATTGTATGCACTCAGTGCAAGGTTTGAAAAGCTCTGACAGGCTGATTTATTTCAGAACTATTTTTTGTTTTACTGAATTGCTTATCATGTAGGTATTTCATTGTGAATTTTATCAATTAACCTTTGAACATTCAAAGACTTAGAATTTTTGAGGCAGCAGAGAATTCTTTGCAGTCACAGTCAACTGCACTTCTGTCCAAGTTGGTTGTGTTATTCTTGTCCACATCACAATCCCCTTTTTGAAAGAATTTTTTAAAGCAATTAGCAGTATCACCCATGTAACCACACAGTCCATGAATGAATGAATTCACACACTTTTCTTACCATTCCATTACAGAAATCACCTAAAGTCACTTTCATCAGAAGTCTGCAATGTAAAGTTAAATTAGGTAGCTAACAGAAGAGAAGTGAGACAGAGAAAGCTGCTACCCTGATGCTAGACCACACTAAAATAACTACATCTTCCCTTGATAAGAGTTCTAGGGCAAAGCAATGTATTATAAAGTAATGTGCAACCCTGGCAAAACATTGGCCAGGAAATAAATCTCAAAAATCTAATTACTTGTTCTAAGCCTGTAGCACTTCCTGCTAAGTAGTAGAAAACATTGTAAGAGCACAATCAAATTGAAAACTTTACACAATTTGTCTTCATTAACACATATCTATTATTTTCAAGCATGCTTTTTGTTCATAATATATTTCCCTTTCATACCTTCCAGTGCTGCAATGGAATCAGGATTTCAGAGTTACACCACAGCATTTAATTTACTGGATTTTCTTTTTCATGTGGTGGAGAACAAAAGGAAATGGTCACATTTGCGCAATTTGAAATAACTAGTGCAGTGATGACCTGCTATACCGTGGCATGTTGTCCAAATTTTATTCTTGACCCTAATTTCTTGTTGTTTACACTACAGTAACACATTTTATTGCCAAGAGTTTAGCAATTATTTTGTTCTTAAATTCATTTTTACTTCTGATAACTCATTACCAGTCTATTCTCCTATCCTTCCTTTCTAGTGCTCCTTTTCCTGAAGAGGCTCTTTAAATGTATTTCTTCCCCTTTATTCTCTTCTGATGAAACAAGCAAAATCAAACATTTACACAGAAACTATTAGTTCTTATGTGCTGAGCATATTTCATGCAGTTGCACTTTATCATGTTCACAAATATTTCATTTCTACTTCACGGTGCTAGCTGCATCTCCCTAGGAGGTGGGTGCTTACCAAACATCACATGATGAAGTATTATTATGTTTCCTCATCTGAAAACTGACAACTTTCCCTGCCACTGAAATGTGCACCGTACATTACAAATCTCTCCGAGATCCATGAGAAGGAAAGAACAAGCATATGGGTCAGAAAAGGCACGCTTTAGGAAACTTGGAAAGAATGACTAGTGTCATAAACAAAATAGGTTTACAACTGCCTCTGAGAACTACTTCATCAAATTGTCCTCCTCAGGGAAATAACAAAATTAACTACTGCTCCGGACTCAAAAAATCATTGCACATCCCTTTAAGAAAGAGTTTTCCCAAATGTTTGTTTGATTTTTTTCAGTATAGTTCCTGAGTGTCAAGAAAATACACGTTTCCATTTATCAAAAGAGCAATCCAATATTTTTTGCAAGAAGCTGCTCTTTTTTCAGGTAAATGGTAACACATATATCAGGAGGCTTCAACTGAGATGCAAATCTTCATTGTTTTTTATACTAACACAGGGCCAGGAACTTCAAAGACAGCATCATGGAGATCTCCAACAGAATATAAACCAGGCTCCATACAGTAAAATACACATTCTTATTCTTTCAACAGGTAATTTTTTTCATGGCACGACTGCTACAGACCCTTGTGTATTGCCTCTTTCTTTGGGGGATGAAAATATTCCTTCAGCAGGCTACAATCTAGTAGTTAATCTAGTTGCAAGAACAAGTACAGGTGCATTTTGCTCTGAGTTTGTTTGGTTTTGTTCTTCTAACAAAGTCTGTGCTTTAGAAATTTCATTATGTGGTACAGGAGAGAGATGAAGCTTTTCCTGGATTAAAATAGTAAATACAGATCTTGCAGCTCCACCACTGTAGGGCCTGGTCTTACACACACAAGAGGCAGTTGCTCTCCCAAATACTTTTTTTATAGCGTCACAAATTAACACCTGATCCTGATAGGACTTTTTACTTTAAATTGGACTTCTTGATCTTTAATTTGTATAAGGTTATATTTGGTTGATCTAAGTATCAGGACCAGAATCTGACTGGGCAAAATAACAACAAAAATTATCAACAACTAAAACCTTGCAGATGGGAAGGCCCAGATACTTAAGGTAATGCTAACAAATACTAACGTTGTTTTTTAAAGCTGTGAGCAGTTCTTTAACTTCATCTCTGTTCAAAGACAATTATCACACTGATCATGGCAGTAGTCCAGTTAAATTCAATGAGGAGGACTGTATGTTAAGCAGTGTTCACTTGGGATAAGTACAATGTGCTTGAGTTCTGTAAAATCTATGAGCAATTGTGACATTTTGAGATGGCTAATTAAAATCTACTGCCCTAAGCATCAGCTCTTCTTTTATTTAAATAGTGTTTTCATTCCTATGTACTTGTGACTTTCTGAGAGCTAATTGACCTAGACCTTCCTAGCTGAGGAAGAAAGCAGTAAATTAGAATTCACAATGTAGTCTGTCTTTTAATAGTGACCACATGTCTGTGTGTCTGTTTTTGTGTGTATAAACATGTACACATACACACAGTCATTTTGTCTCTGGCGATATCCAAGCTGACCAAAGATTCTAACAGAAATAGATGAAGTGTAGCTCAAAAGCACTGCCTTGTGCTGCACAGTCCCCTATCTGAGCAGAACTTGCCATGTCTGCAGCTCTGGTTTGGGGTAATTTTTTTGTACTTACATTCAATTTTGCAGTGTATACGTCTGTTCCATAGAACCTGAGATCTGCACTGTCCATAATCTGATTGGGTACTGAAGATGAGATGCTAAAACACAGATTTTGTCTCGCTCGGCACACAGTGTATCTGTAACTGAATCAAATACAGCCATAGAATCACAGAATCATTGAGGCTGGAAAGACTGGTCCAGACTAGGACCTGACATCAGCTAGATCAGGACACTAAAAGCCACAGCCTGTCTGTCCTTAAGTATCTCCAGGGTTGACAACTCCACCGCTGACCTGGGCAGTCCATTCCAGTGTCTGATCCTCCTTTCTGTGAGGAAGGGCTTCCGAACATTCAACCTAACACTCCCCTGGTGCAGCTTCAGGCCATGCCCACTATTTTCTAATCCTAAACATCTCAGAAACTAAAGTTTTCCTTATCAGCACATAGTGGCCTCAGCACTTGACATCCCACAAGTACAAATCACCAGAGTTAATAAAAAAAAGGTAACACTTTATTTTGTTGGTTGTATCTTAGGCCCTCAGTTTCCTGATGACTAAAGTACTGACAGTTGGTGAATCACTGCTACCAAGTTAATAAGCAGTTTGTGGGGATGACAGATGGTGAATAAACCTTTATTTTCTTGGCAGTCTTCTGGTTTTAAAGCAGATGGAGACATCTGTAAATAGTGGATACTTGGAATGTCAGGCACTCTCACCACTTCTATGATGCTCAGAATCGGCAGGTGTACCAACATTTCAAATGGGTTTTGGGTCAAATTTATGCTTACAAGACTATATCTAACAATTCTGTGTGGAATATTTACCTGGTGCTTTTCCCTTCCAGTACAGGTCACTGGTGTGAAGTATAATTTCCAGTATTGTTTTGGAGTAAGATTACTACAGGACAGTTATGAAGAGTTATTGGCTGGCTAGAGAGGCTGTAAAGCCTTTATCCTGTAACTTTTCAAGATGAACTGTGTATAACTTTAAGGAATCTGATCTAGCTGATCCTGCTACAAACAGCAGGTTGAAGCAGAGACTTCCTGAGGTCACCTCCCACATGAATTATCTTGACTCCTATCTCATGGCTTCTCCACATAACACAGCTGAACTGAGCTATCAAATGTATTTGCTCCTTTTATCTCTGTATTTTAGCAGAACTTTCTTAGTTTCAGCCTCTCTGTATTAAAAAGTGAGGGTTATCCTGTTCAACTGAAGCAGACTTCCCTACCAAAGAGCATCAGTACTTCAATTTACATATATTTCCAGTAAAAAAATAATTTTTAAAAATTTTAAAAAAAACTTTTATTTTATGTATTTTTGAAAAAAAAACTTTTATTTTATGTATTTTTGGTACTGTAAATGTTTTCCTTCACAATTGCTAAATAACACAGCTGAAAAAACCCTTTGAAAAAAAACCCACACTTAGGGAAAAGGTACACAAAGGTATGATTTTTGGTTCCTTTCAAGTTTAGAAAGTTGAAGTGGTAATTTCTATGTGCTAAATTGACATTTCATCACTGGGCAACTTTCATTACAAGATAATGCTACTTCATTTTCTTAAACTACTACTTCTTCACTGTCATGTGGCATTGACATTTTCAAAACACTTTTATTGCACTTCAGTTCACTCTCGTTTTAAATACCTTAACCCAGCTTGCAGACAAAATATCTGACATAATATTTTTGTCTCACGGAAAAACAACATCCGGTTCCATGACCGATACAGAATCATAGAATCATTGAGGCTGGAAAAGACCTCTGAGATCATCAAGCCCAGCCTAGGACCTTGACACCATCATATCAACTAGCCCATGGCACTAAGGACCACATCCAGTCTGTCCTTCAACACCTCCAGGGTCAGGGACTCCACTACTGCTCTAGGCAGTCCATTCCAGGCTCTGATCTCCCTTTCCATGAGGAAGGGCTTCCTACTATCCAATCTAACCCTCGCCTGGGAGCTTCAGGCCCTGCCCTCTCATCCTGGCACTAGCTGTCTGGGAGAAGTGCCCAACCCTCAGCTGACTACAATCTCCTTTCAGGGAGTTATAGAGCATGGTAATGTCCCCCCTTGAGTTTCCTCTTCTCTAGGCTAAACAACCCTCAGCCTCTCCTCATCAGACTTTCCCTCCAGTCCCTTCCCCAGCCTCTTTGCTGCTCTGGACCCACTCCAACCCTTCAATCTCTCTTGAAGTGAGAGGCCCAGAACTGTCCCCAGTACTCAAGGGGAGGCCTCACCAGTGCCCACTATTGGGCAATTACATCCCTAGTCCTGCTGCCCACACAATTCCTGATACAATCCACGATGCCATTGACCTTTTGGGCCACCTGGGCATACTGATGTTTCATATTTAGCTCACTGCTGACCAGTACTGCCAGATCCCACTTAATAAAAATCTTGATAAAAATGAACTTATGTAAAGCTTAAAAGCAGAAATATACATCACTAAGGTAGTCCTTAAAAGTTTAGAGCCTAGTGACCTTGTACTCTGTGTTGCTGTTTTTTCCTTTATAAGTGTATGTTTAAACTGGATTAAAGGCACAACATTTTTCAGAATATCATGTTGCTATTATATAATGTCAGTTAATTCATAGAATCGTAGAATCCTTTAGGTTGGAAAATATCTCTGAGATCACAAAGACCAATATGGTTCCCATAGATTTGCCCATTGAAATTATTATGCAGAAACTGTAAATATATTTTTAATGCTTTGACTTCCTTGTTGCACATGCTTATCTGAACATAAGAAGTCATACTTTCCTCATCATTTACCCAAGTAGACTAGCTCTGAGGAAAAGAAGATATTCAAGATCTGACTGTCTGCATACACAGCACTTTGGATTTGCTGCAAACCTACTGGATCAGAGACCTCCTTCAATGTCTAAGAGACAGGTGCATGCAGGCCAGGATTTGCCCCTAAGGATATCCCTGGATATGGCTGATCTGTGAATTCCTCTATCAGTGCTGCACCTATAGCAGCAGCTGGAGTTTGCAAGTCAGTAAATGGTTCTGTGAATTTTACCTTTAGCATACAGCATCACAGAAAAAAAATCAGCTGTTCACTTAAAATCCTTGCAAAAACATACTTTCTGAAATAAACTCCAAAATGCAGATGGTGCATTTCCCACATGTGAATAAGAAACTGATGGATCTTAGGAGAATGCCATCCTTTCAGTGCTGTCTGCAACCATGGAACAAATTCCTTAATTTAGGAAGCCAATCATTATCAAAAACTATTTAGCAGAGAGAATGTAAAGACAAGGGAGATTAAACCAATATAAAATCCACTAATGATACTAAAGGGAAACAACCAAATAATACTACTACTAGACATTTAACCACATTTCCAAATTAAAAAGTGCTACTAACCTCGAGACCATTTTATTAACAGTTAGGTGATTTGAATGTCTTATTTCCTGTTTAGGCAGTGGCAGTAGATGCCAAGTCTGTATTAGAAGATAAGAGCTAGATTTAGAACCAAGGTTAACATTCAGGTTTAGAAATACCTGGGTTGCACAGCCTGAATTGTTGCTAAATCCAGTTAGGTTGGCAGAGCAAAGCTGACAGCTGACATCAGGAGATAAATGTGTCTTAGTTTTAATTTTTAGTTTACTTCTTACTCTCATACCTCATTGAAGGCTGGGCTTGTGATTGGAATCTGAAAAAACAAGGGATGAAATTAGTGCTGTAGCTACCAAGAGCTATAAAAGAGAACTGAAAGCAGAATTAAGTAGCTCTGAGTACCCAGTTTCCAGGTTACTCATCTTGGGTAAAGTTTACCAGGAGAAGTGTGATTAGTTTGTAAGGCAATCTGCCTGAAGAAACTATTACCAATTGATTTTTCCTAGGCTGTAAAGGTGAACAGAGTACTCCCATCAGGAGACTTAGAAGCTTTCACTTAGGAGCATTAGTCCTCTCCAAGCATAGGAGTATGGTCTTCAAAATGAATTCAAGGACCATTGATGAATGAAAGGATGCTAGAAGAGCAGTTTGACAAGCCAACAGAAGCCAGCTACAGGCAGATGTGAAGCAATTGTACAGCTGTGTGGAGTCTCAGTACCTGGAGTAGCTGTATTGAAAGGTACAGACAGAACTATGTTCATTGTCTTTCAAATTTCTTCTCACTTTATTCATCCTGTTAATGGTCTGAAAGGAGGTCATTCATATTAGCTGTGCACCCTGGGAAGATTTACTGCCATCACAGCAGCTGCTTTGATGATATCTTTGGTGATTTGTGGGCAGTTTCTCTTAATCTTAAGAAGGACTGTGCTCATCATTGTGAAACAAGTGGTCAAAAATCTCAAACTGCTGGAAGATGCCTTTGGGTAGGCTCCTTTATTGCCTCTTTTTATTGCTTGCAATTCCAAGCATGAGAGAGAACTAAGTTTGAGGCAAGATTTGCAACAGGAGACTTCCCTGAGAGTGCCATTTGCCCTCTTACCTCCTTAAGCAACTATTTTGTTCCTCAGTAATTCTTCCACATAACAATGAAGGGGTCAGTAAAATACAGTGAGTGAGCAGAATGAAAAACACTGCATATGTTTTGGTTTCTAGACCAGAAAGATGTCCAGTTCTGGAGCCCTTATTACAAGAAGGATATGGATGTGCTGGTGCGAGTCCAGACAAAGGGCTATAAGGATGATCAGAGGGCTAGAGCACCTCTCCTATGAGGCCAGACTGAGAGAGTTGGGGTTGTTCATTCTGGAGAAGAGGAGGCTCTGAGGTGACCTTATTGTGGCCTTTTGGTATCTGAAGTGGGCTACAAAAAAAGCTGGGGAGGGGCTTTTTAGGACATCGGGTAGCTACAGGACTAGGGGGAATGGAGCAAAGCTGGAGATGGGTAGACTTGGAGGTGTTGAAAAACAAGGGTAGATGTTGTGTTGTGGGACATGGTTTAGTGGTACTGATAGGGCTAGGAAAAGGTTGGATGCTATGGTCTCTTCCAGCTAAAATTGTTCTATGGTAAGTACAAACACAGTTATGTTTGTGGGTACAGGTCTTCCAGTGCCTCTCAGTACCTCTAAGATTTTATAGATCCTAAACACTACAAAAGTCACAGTGGAATTGACTCCTTTTATTCATTTGTGGCATTAAAAAACCCAAAATAAACAAGTAACCCTCCCCTCATCCCCACCCCCCCAAAAAAAATAAGTAAAATAGGCTGATAGGAAAGGTCATAGCAGCATTCCTATTAAATGAAAAAATGAGTACTATGGAGGAGCACGAAGCATTATTTGACATTCTTCTTTTCCCTGCTTTTTACCAATCTGAAGAGATCACAGTCTTAAGTGTGGAACATTAGAAGATTATACTGAACACCTGGACACAACAAAAAACAGATGTTTAAGGTGTCACAGAGATATGTGATAAATTCATTAGTGGCTATTAAGCACAATCATCTCAATTGCTATTATTTCTCACATTAAATTGTTAATGGACATATGAAGAAATAATCATTAGACTCTTATCTGCTCCTTCTGTGTTTGTTTATCAGAAGCTGTTGAAGAGGTAAAGTACTAGGATCTGAGGGTGACAGACCACTGGAAGGGGTTGCCCAGGGAGGTTGTAGAGTCTCCTTCTCTGGAGATGTTTAAAACTCACCCAGACATGTTCCTGTGACTGGATCTAGGGGATCCTGCTCTGGCAGGGGGATTGGACTGGATGATCTTTCAAGCTTCCTTCCAATCCCTAACAGTCTGTAATTCTGTGATGGGCTCACCATCTGAAAGAACAGTCATTATCTTAGAGCTCCAGATGGGTGCATAGGACACATCACAAGCTTTACATGTCCTGGTAGGTCTAGGATACTGATTAAAAAAGTGCAGATAACAGTAAGATATTTTGGAAATACAACAATGGCTAAGCATGTGACTTTTCAGAGCATACTAAAATAAAGAACTATGTTGAGAATTCTTATGCTTAAACAGGAAAGAAGAATTAAAAAAAAAACAAATAGTTGCATATGCTGAAACTTACCTGATGTAGAGCTCAAGATACCAGTTCTGTGATCTGCAGAGAAGGGACTCTATCAGCATTTGCAGACAGACAGGCTATTCTGCTAAACTGAATGCTTAGTTAGAACAGCCTGAGAATTCATGACAGCTGAAGAGGAGAGTGCTAACCAGGCAAATATAGCACATTTGGGAGCTATGAGCAAACCTGGAAAAGACAGGAAGTTACTATAAATTTGTTTTCATAGTCATCACTACAATCTGGCCCAAATTAAAACATCAGAATCACAGAATTGCTATGGTTGGAAGGGACCTTCAAAAGTCACCTAGTCAAATCTCCCTGCAAGAATCAAGGACATTAGACAAGAAGCCCTATATGGCCTGACCTTCTTAGAATTGTTTTGATTGGAAGAGAGCTTTAAGATCATCAAGTCCAACCATTACCCAGGCACTGCCAAGTCAACACTAAGTCCATTTGTGAGCTTCCTAGGGATGTATTGCTGAAAAGAAATGGGACAAAACAGGTATTACTTGGATGATAAAGACCGAAATGCAAAAATATTATTTACAATATGACTGTAATGGGCACAGTTGCTTATTTTTTTTAAGTAGAGATAATGAAGAACCACAGATCTTAAAAATGCACACAACCAAAAAATAGGCTGGAACTGTTAGAGAACACTGGAGAAAATGGAAGAACAAAAAACCTGTAATTTAAAGCCTATCTTGTAATGCAGAAGACTAAAACAACATTCAACTTCATGCTACTGACGATTTCAAATGCTGAATGTATATTCAAAGCCTTGGGTGACTCAGAACAAAACATGATTCATGGCAATTGTGAATTAGCTTCTTGTTTTATTTTGTAAGAAGAATGAGAGGTACTATGACCATGGATCAAGAAATTCTTTAGAGCAGCAAGTCTCACTATTTAGCTCTCAGGAATCATAAATAAGTCACCTGAGATGCTTTCCAATTTGGAGATACTAATTTTGCGTAACTTGTACATAACAGGGACACTCTAGAGATCAGAGGTGTTCAAGTTATGACTTTAAAAGGCATCATTAAAGAAAACATGGGGAAAATCGTTCAGCCAGAGGGAACAAAAAGTTTATACATTCCAGTTTCCACAGATAAGGATATTTAAAGCTTTGTCAGGCATTGCAGAGGGGGTTGAATCACCATCCCTGGACATATTTAAAAATCATATAGAACTGGAGTATAGGGACATGGTTTAGCAGTGGATTTGGTGCAGCTAGGTTAGTGGTTGAACTAAGATTTTAGAGGTATTTCCAAACCTCAGTGACTCTACGGTTCCATGATTCTATATAAACAAGTAAGTATGTTTGTAAGAAGTTTGATTTAGTTGCATATATTGCTTGGCAAAAAAAATCCTTCAACTGTAGTATTAGTGCTACACAGTACTACCAGTGCTGAAACTAATTTGAGTTTAGAATGGATTAGCAGATATATGCCCAAAGCAGCTTTCGAGCTATTAGTCAAATATAAGTATTATTCTTTGGAAGTTAAATGAAGGAATTATGTTATGCAACATATCAATCATTAGGAAATTAAAAAAATTATGGGTGGTGAGTTCAGACATGGTCACATGGAAAATGCTGAGCACAGGCATTATAAAGAACAAAAATCATTCAGAGGGAGGTAAAAAAATTATGTCACTGTTGCTTGTAAAAATGTTCAGAGATGTCAGTCTGCTGAGTTCATCAAAGAAAATTTGAGAGGTGATTTGACAGCAGTATACGAACACTTCCAAAGGGAAACAGTGGAGGCTTCTACAGGTCTTTAACACAGAAAATCTTAACTCAGTAGCTGGAACCTGAAACCAAACAAGTTCAAACTAACCACTAGGAAAATTATCCCACCAGGAAAATATATTAAATTTCTGCCTCTCAGTGTCTGCACATGAAAACTGGATTTCAATCTACAAAAACCATGCTGTAATCAAACAGAAGCTATTCTAAAACATGCCTGAATATATTTGCAAAATATAGTTTGAAATATGCACAAGATTCAAGTACGCATTCCCAGGTCAAGCTTGGTGTTGAATTTTACACACCTAGTTCCAGCAACTCTGCATCCATAATGCTAAACACTGTTCGTTTAATTTTCTTTAAGTGTTCTCTTAATCATACCAATCCTTGCTGTTGGAAAAACTCACAAATACAGGCCCCCATAGTGATATGTATGTTCTTTCTAAGGTTCTGCTATATCATTTCTAACTGCTAACAGCCTCAAAACTATACCTAACTGGTTTACACTACAAATTACTCGATCTACATGGAATCCTTTTCTTTCAGCTGCCACACATGCATTCTGCAACATTGTCATTTGTGTACAAGACTATAACTTGAAGGGGTTTTTTTAACAGTGTTCTATGTAAGAGATCAATTTTTTGGTGTTGTTCAGTTTGATATTTCCATTAACTTTCCACTGTCTGAAAGAGTTATAGCATGTTCGAATCATTATAATTCTTTCTCCATGACTTGCAGTTCAACCTATAATTCTATTCCAAATTACATGATGTGTAAAGTACATACTCAACAAAACATGTGAATATTTTCAGCTCTATTACAAACCAATCTAACTTCTTTGCTATTTCCTTCTCAATACCAAATGTATTATGCTCAAAAATTCCTTGGGATGGATACAGTCCTAGTACTCTGAACAAGGCAATAATTTTCCCACTTATTCATACTTTATTTTTTTCAAACACGAATGCCTACAATCCTTGCAGTCCATTCTCCCGTACAGTGCTGCTTGGCACACAAGAGCTGAGGACCATCTGGCTCCTGCATTTCCTATGCAAAAGTCTGACCTATTTCATTGAAAGCAGAATGCCTTTAGGTTGCTGAACTTCAATTACTTTATTATTATTATTTTAAGAATGCCTTTACATTTCATGCTGACACCATGTAATATTAACACTGCTGGTCAGTCAGCCGTCTTTTTTCAAGTACTTTCCAGGCACTGCTGCTGCCAGTATAACAGCACGCACCTCACATACCTAAGAACTCATGAGTGAAAAGAGCTGCAATCTCGGCCAATCCAATAGAAAAGTCTTTTCTTCACTGAACTATACCATTAGAGCAGTATTGAACTGTTCTTTGTTCACCATGCCTTGGATATTAAGAAAGCCATCCACACATTCTAGAGGCCTTAGCGAGTGAGAGGTAGACTTTCAAAGCATTTTGAGTATTTCTCTGCCTCTGCACATAAATTAACCTACCTAAAAACAAAGTTTGACCTACTTTAGTGCTATCAATTGCTTCTAGTTCTTCAGGGTGGGCATAATATATTCAGAGAAGCACAGTGCAACACTTATAAAAAAAGTGTTTTACACAACAGTTTTGACTGGAAGAGACCTTCAAGATTATCAAATTCAACCTTTTCCTAGCCTTATCGGCATCACTAAACCCTGTCCCCCAGTGCAACATATACCCTCTTCTCTTTAACACCTTCAGGAATGGGGACTCAACTCCCTCCCTGGGCAGGCTGTTCCATGCCTGACAACCCTTTCAGGAAAGAAGAACCTCCTCCACATCCAACCTGAACCTGTCTTGGCACAGCTTCAGGCTATTTCCCCTCATCCTATCACTGGCCTCTAATGACAACTGGTGAGGACTGCTCTACAACCTCATTTCAAGTATATGAACTTAGGCTTATTACATTCATAATTGATACTTACAAAAAACAACTGCAAGCACAGACCTTAATCTTATTAAATATTATAGTGGCTGCTGGAAGCCGAAGACTAGTAGTGGAGCAAACTGACAGCAAATCACAGTAAAAGAGCCAGGAATAAGAGTATATGAAAAGTAAATTAGAAGGACAGTATCACAAGAATTTCCTACCCTGATAACAGAAATTTTGTATGTTGTATGTAATAGCAAGCTTAAGAAGCAGGTACTGCCAGTTTAACTTATAAAACTTTATCACCATTATTACTGAGGCTGGAAAAGACCTCTGAGGTCATCCAGCCCAACCTAGGACCTAACACCACCACATCAGCCAGACCAGAGCACTAAGGGCCAAATCCGGTCTGTCCTTGAACACCTCCAGGAATGGGCACTCCACCACTTCCCTGGTGGAGTCCATTCCAGAGTCTGATCACCCTTGCCATGAGAAAGGGCTTCCTAACATCCAACCTAACTCCCCTGGCAGCTTCAGACCCTCTGGTCCTATTGCTAGCTGCCTGGAAGGAGAGCCTGACCACCACCTGTCTACAGCCTCCTTTCAGGGAGTCACAGAATCAAGAATGTCCCCCTGGGATCTCCTCTCTTCCAGTTTTCACTCTGTTTTATGGCAGAATAAACTAGGCCTGTGTGCCTATAACCTGGAGATCACAGTTCTTTATTTTCTCAACATGCATAGCCTGCACAGCATTTACCAGCTTGCCTCTTAGACACACCTAAAAATGCAACACTCCTGTTACTACTGGAGTCACTGTAGTGTGACTTCTGTAATCACTGAAACGTGATAACTACAACAAGCAAATTAGTTAAATGAGTTCTAATGCAAGATGTGATGAATCTCCTATTCCATACTGACAGTGAAAATTTTTTCTCATCTTTACAATTGTTAAGCCCTTTGTAAAATTTAATGACTCTGTGGTTTCTAATTCAAAATAAGAACTTGTGGGGGTTCTTTTTGCTTCAAACACAGAAATGTTGATTTCATTGTCAAGTCTGTGTGAAAGAAATTACAACATCATAATAACTGTGTAAGGTGCCTTAAGACTTAGGGCTGCTTTTAGACATCTGAATGGCTGAACCCAAAATGTAGAAACACTAGTGAAGAGCAGGCAAAATCAGTATATTTTCTTTATTTTCCAAATCAATGCAAGTTTAAAATTAAATTAAAACCCATTAAATTTCACTTATTTCTGATTTAGCTTACACATATTCATAAAGATGAACATGTCTATGCCAGTAACTATCCACACTAGGAAGAAGTCAATCTTTTCCAGGATTAGAGCCAAGGCTACCCAAATTGCAGCCATATTTTTCTCTGACAGCATGCTAAAATTTCAACCTATCATAACTGAGGCCATTATCTGGCCTGTCCTGCATTGCACAGATGAAGGGCTCACATTTAAATATTAAAGTGGTTAAAAACCAGCTATAGAAAACGCAATAATCACCAGAAATGAACAGACACAGAGCCTGAAAACTCAAAGACATGTTTTACATTTATAGAGATGTAGGAAGCGTGGTACTCATTCCAATAGGATGGAGTTTTTAATCTGAAAGATTCTATAACAATATTCACAAAGCCAAGCCACTGTCACATTACAAAGGTTATGAGGCTGTGAAGAGTTCTTCATCAATCATAAATATCTAATTCATTATCTTGAAGACTAAGAAGTAGATTTGGCTAACTCATACTACTAAACCCGACTTTCACAAAACCATTATAAAGATCACCTTGGTATCTTCATTTCCGACAATGGTCACAATTTTTTCAACAAAACAAAGAAGATTAAAGAAGGATTTTTGTGCCCATTCTCTATAGAGCTAAATCCTGAAACTCACAATTAGTCATAAAAGCTGCAGTCCATTAGCTAAACACCATAATAAGGGACTACCATCTTGATTAGATGCAATAGTTTTTGAACAGCAAACTACAGGAGTTCAGCATTTCGATTTGATGGAGAAATACTCCTTGTTTGCTAACTTCTAATGCTTATATAGTACAATCACTTTAGTAATTCTAAAGTCAGATAGGAACTTTCTATAGCGTTTCTACTTGTTTTCAATCAATGAAATAGAAAGAGATCATGAAAAATTCACGTTGTTATGTTTCCACAATGTTTTTAGAACACTGACACAACTTTGAGACCGAGACCAAGGTAAATGGGTTTTATTTATTACTGTGGCAGGTGAGTAATTTTGTGAAAGAGCTATCCATTAGTCTTTCATTAATTTGCTTAGACACACCAGGATGACTTTGCAAACATACAAACATAAGAGCTGTTTCCTTTGTTGCTTATTAGTTCCTATTGTTATTGCTTATTTAAAATGGTGGATTGGATCTTAGATAGACAGTTAAACCTTTACCAGAGGTAATTAGAAGAGGAAGAGGGTATAATAAACAAAAAATAATGTATTAGCAAAATCAAAAAGATGGATGAGTATAGTAATGTAAAGACAGCTAAATCAAACTAACCTCTTTGTTCTCTGTGGATTCAGCTGTGGGCTAAGGTCAGCAATGACAATACACTGAGTGCTAAAATCTTTGTGAACCCAGCTAGGATAATTTGTTTAAAAGCAGGACACTCTGATCACTTAATGGTGATGGAAAGTCTCTTCCTTATGGATGCAAATACTGATAAGAGGATGAAGAGAAAAGATTAATGGCAAAAAAATATATCTTCCTCTCACATAAATTAATAACAATAATAATAATAATACCCTCTCCAAATTGCAAATCATATACACAGGATTCTCTATGGTAGCACTCAGATTTGCCTCACAGAAAACCTTAACACAGCCTTCATTTCCATCTAACATAGCAGATACAAATGCAGAGACATGTTGTCATTTTTAATTAAAATACAAAGCACATTGCACAATATGTGCTTATAATTTATTCACTTAAGAGGTAGTATGTTCCAAATCTGTGACTGAAATCTGTATGACTAAAACAAAATTAGTCATGTGGATGAGTCACATGCAACTAAGATTTGAGATTAATACACTAAGTAATTACTCTCAGTAATTTACTGCTTCTTTAAAGGACTAAACCAAAACTCAGGTTCTGACAGTTTTAGCACAACAGTTGCATAGAATCACATAATCAAAGAATTGCTGAGTCTGGTAAAGTCCTCTGAGATGATCAAGCCCAGCCTAGGACTGAACATTACCACATCAGCTAGACCATGACACTAAGGGCCATGTCTACTCTGTCCTTAAACACTTTCAGGGTTGTGAAGTCCACCACCAATCTGGGCAGTCCATTCCAGGGTCTGATCACCCTTGCCATGAGGAAGGTCTTCCTAATATCCAACCTAGGGCCCTGCCCTCTCATCCTAGCCCTAGTTATCTGGGATAGAAGTCTGACAACCACCTGTCTACAACCTCCCTTCAGTGAACTGTAAAGAGGGAGAAGATCACCCCTGAGTCTTTTCTTCTCCAGGCTAAACACCCCCAGCTCCCTGAGCATCTCCTCATCAGCCTTTCCCTAGCCTCTTTGCTCCTCTGAACCTGCCTCAGCCCCTCCATCTTTTTCTTGAAGCATGGGACCCAGAACTGCCCCCAGTACTCAAGGTGAGGCCTCACCAGTGCACAGTACAGGGGGAGAATTACATCCCTAGTCCTGCTGGCCTCACTATTGCTGATCAAAGCCAGGATGCCATTGGCCTTTTGGGCCACCTGGGCACCCTGCGGGCTCATATTCAGCCAGATGTCAACCAGTACTCCTAGGACCCTCTCTGCCAGGCCACTCTCCATCCCCTCATCTCCCAGTCTGTAGTTCTGCTGGGGGTTATTTGGCCAAATCATAGGACCCTGCTCTTAGCCCTCTTTTGTCTCATCCAATTGGCCTCTGCCCATTGACACAGCCTGTGCAGATCTTTCTGCAACATCTTCCTCCCCTCTGCATCTGCAGCACCAAATCTGCCCTCTTGTACCTTAATGCAAACTTAAATAAAACTACATAGCAGAAAGAACACTTTTGGTTAATAAGTGTCTCTACAGGATTTTTCAACAGTTCCAAGTACATAACATCCAAATTTGGAAATCCAGTTTTTACACAAGACTTACCATCTCTGTGTTTTTCACAGAGAAAAACCCAGATTGTTTAATTATCTTTGATATCTCTATCAAACCACATTTCTTGTCTTCAACCAACAGGATTTTGCATAAGGAGGGGTTAAAGCTACAGGTTATGGTTTTGTCTTATGGATGAAATAATGGGCAATGAACAAGGGCAACTAAAGGTACATATGATCCAGATAGAATCTAAATCAAAACTGCAGCAAAACCTTCAAAATTCTTAAGTATGGGAGGTGCTACTTGTGATTCTGACAAAGCAAGAGTGGTGGATATACTCGTACACACCCAAGAGACAATAAGATTGTAATAGTGGAATGGCATCACCAGATGAATTTAAGAGAATGCAGATGAGGCATCAAGAAATGTACAATGGGAATTTCTTGTCTGAACTAGTTAAAATTGGCAGTTAGGCAGAGAATCTGTTCAAGGAAAAACTTATGCTGAGAGATAATTGAGGAAGATATATCGATCGACAGGACAAACAGATCAGTTTGTTTCTAATACATATGATTCTTAAAGCATTGTCAATGTTCTGCAGAATTATGCCACTATTGCTTTGCAGAATCCATATTGCAGGTTAGGAGGCAATACACACGCCGCACTCTGTGTGCTTCACCTTTTCTCTCAGTGACCAACTGAATAGGTCCACAGGAGAGCAACAGGGCTGGGGAAGGGTCTGGAGGAAAGTTTGATGAGGAGAGGCTGAGGGAGCTGGGGGTGTTTATCCTCCAGAAGAGGAAACTCAGGGGGGACCTTATCATGCTCTATAACTCCCTGAGGGAGGTTGTAGTCAGGAGGGGATTTGGCTCTTCTCCTAGGCAACTAGCACCAGGACAAGAGGGAAGGGCCTGAAACTAAGCCAGGGGAGGGGTTAGGTTGGATGTTAGGAAGCCCTTCCTTGTGAAAAGGGTGATCAGACATTGGAATGGACTGCCCTGGGCAGTGGTGGAGTCCCCATCCCTGGAGGTGTTGAAGGACGACAGGAGGTGGCCCTTAGTGCCCTGGTCTGGTGATGTTAGGTCCTAGGTTGGGCTGGATGAGCTCAGAGGTCTTTTCCTGCCTCAATAATTGAGATCATGTGGTTGTTATATAGGTTGTATATATTCCTATAACAACCACACTTCTATAGGTAAAAGGAGCAGCTTCAGTACTACAAATTATCTTCAAACCTAAGAGCAGAGAGGTTCTCAGTTCAGATTTCATAGCAAACACTATGTGAGCACAGCAGCTCTTTGCTTCTTCCCTGTCATCACAAATGACCAAGCAGGGAAATGTTGTAGTGCAATGATTCTTCATTGCTTAACATATCATTGAGACATAGGATTATTCCTTGAGCAGATTTGCAAAGACTGTCATTCTAGGGCTCTTATCTCTTCTGGATTAGCCAACTGAATGCTTTAATATCACAATAGGTTTCTTAAAGGTGTGGTTTATACAGCACTACTGATCATTTTTCACCATTTCAACAGACCTTTTCATGGGTTTTAGAAATCTAAAGAAATACAGGTACAGACAAGTTTTCATTGAATTCTAATGTTCGTGTTTATACACTACACATAGTACTCTCTCCTGAAAATCCAAAGCAACAGCTGGCATTACTGGCTTGCTCTGTAATAATATAGCAGCAAAATGGACAGCCTGGTGACATGTACTACCAAAGTGATTCCTCACATTGAACGCTGGATCAATTCTTTACTAGTAAAGGCCAATGAACAAAAGCTACTTCTACAAGATTTATCAACTTGTTCATTTATGTCTGTATTGGACACCCTCTTTTAGACAGATATACTGAAAAACATCTGATGGCTTTTGTGGCTCAGTGAAATGTACAGCATACACAGGAGATGAAACGTATTTAATCCATCTTTTAGTCCCATGAGACAACAAATCTAAATAACAGCTTCAAAACAACTAGTTTAGACTTCTGAAACAGACTTCTGTATTAATATTCACTTTTATGCCCAAACCACTTACAGAAAAAGCTTGTAAAGCCTTTTCATATAAATTAATCATCTAAATTGCAAAATCTATTTTGTATGTATTCAGATATACAGTGAACATTTAAATAGAAATATTCATTTAGAAGTCCAGCTAATGGTAAAATACCTTGTAACTTTAGTACATGTCTCACTGTATTTAACTTTTTTGAGAGAGAGAATTTTAACTTTCAATTAAAAACAAGCAAATAAATTTCATAAGCAAGGAGAAAAATATTACATCCTACATTAAGAAGAAAACACAATATTCTCCCTATATATTAAACAAATCTCATGCTCCCTGATAAAGCAAGGGATCATTTATCATTTTAACGTGATAAGGAGAACCTGCAACCCACAGATGCAGAGTAGCATCATATCCCTTGTTAAAAAACACCCACTTGTTTTCTTCCTTAAGTCACTTAACACTTCATTATTGAAGTGTCATTTCCTGTAAGTTTCTAAAACAGACTACTGTCAGTATTGATGGAAGGTGTAGCCAGAGATTCTGATCAACTTTGAAACATTCTGAACTTGATTCACACGTTATTTCCATGTGACTTGCTACACCTACCCCGAAGAGGAGTGAAGAGCTTAGATTGGAGACATTTTCAGCAGGTGGAAGTAGAAAGCAGAAAACCACCCTTGCTTGTTTATACACAAAGAGACCACACTGAGCTCTCACTGAAACCATTAACAAAACGTAACTACTTACCTCTGTTTTACTACGATATGTGAGGACTGTGAAAGATAAAAGAATGATGGGTTTTTACAAGAACTCAGTTCTCTCCATTAGGAGAGTCCCTGCTGATATGTCCATCTCCTGCTTCCTTTCTTGACTCTGAAATAACACTACTCATAATTCAAATTATTAAATTAAAAAAAAAAAAACCCTGCTCTTTACAGATAACATCTGGCTCAGTCCTATGGCAATTGGGACCCAACATACTCCAGCACTACAGGAAGTCATCTTACTGGAAGAGGACAAACTGCCTCAGGACTGCTGACACACAGCAGTACAAGTTTTATGATTAAATTTCTGAATTACATGTGCCCTCTCCTCCTTCCTTATGCCATCAGAAACATGACATATTTCTTCAGTACGTTGGTACTGTCTCTTTTGGCTGATCTGCCGCTTCAATTAATTGTTTGGCTAGCAATAAATGAGCCATCGCTTAAACCTTTAGTAGTCATTCTTCAAAGTCAAGTGTGACAAAAATTTTCAAAGATTCTTAATACACTTGCAATCATTAATAATTCCCTTCATTCAACAGAAGTTTGCTTCCTTGTTAGCAAAAATGCTGGAAATTATTTGCATATGCAAATACATTCTCTAATGTATTGAAATCAATAATAGGATCATATCAAGCAAAATTCACTCCAATTTAATTCTTTTCTAAGAAACTTAGGTAATTATGAAAATTTTTCTATGAATTTAACAGGAAATGATACAAAAGTTGTGATTTCAATTTTAATTCTATTGGCTGATTTCAAACTACAGTGCTCAATTCTGCACTTCCATGATCAAAAGTACTAGGCACAGATTCCAAGTTAAAAATACACACACTTAAACCAATGTTTCTGATCCAGATTAGTGTCATGTCTTTGCCATTTTGTTAAAACTTCATTGAAATAATGCAAACAGAGCAGCCAATACAACAAGCAGACCTCTTTTTTTAATCTGGCATGGATCTCCAGCTGATTGAATCCATCTATAATATTAAAAACAACATATCAATGATAAAAAAAAAAAGCATGTACTCATGTCTCTACTTCATTTCTTAATGGTTTTGTCTTGTTCAGATCACAAAAGCAAACTAGTGGTTAACCAAATAATTTAAGTGCAAAAATGGGCCACAGTAAAGTGGATAACAAAGCTGGAATAGGATGTCCAGGGAGGTGGTGGAGTTGCCATCAAGGGAGCTATCTAAAAGGCAAATGGATAGACTATTTGAGGCCATGGTCTAGGGGTTGGGGAGATGTGGGGATGATGGCTGGACTTGGTGGTCCTGGAGGTTCTTTCCAGCCATGAGTATTCTATGATTCTATGATTTTCAGCTTAGGAAGTTTCTTGCTATCGACAGCAAAATCTCATCTTGTCACTCATTTATTCAAGCTCTTCCACGGACAAACAGGAAAAGTTGCAACAGCCACATGGTGTTTTCCCTTTGTGGAGAAGAAATGTACACCAGTAATACACAAGGATTTTTGCACAATTATGGTACAGAGGCAAGGAAAGCTTATTCTCTCTTCTACTGCTAATCAGCAGAATCATGTCCCTGCAAACTTTTTCTTGTGAAACACAGACCATGTAATATAGACAATTCTCTTCAGACCCAGAAGTCTGCATACAGATTTCTCCAATATCTAGCATGAACTCAGAGGTCATAAAATCAAAAGATGATCAGAGTGAGGTTCTCATTTATACAGCAAGAAATGTATGTCACATTTTTAATAGAAATATTTTTATATTTATACAGAATAAAATAAACATCTCTCATCTGTGTACGTATTTCAGTGAAATTACCTACAGAACAGAGCAAAGTTGACATTATGCAAGACACGCAGAGCCTACAAGCATGCATAGAACCCTGAAAAATGCAGAGACAAGCATTTTGGACTGGGATGGGAGAAAAATATTTAATTTTCTCTCCAGAGTTTTTGAAACTTGGAAGCATGTACGTAGAGGCATGTCTGCCTACATGTTCACAGCTAAGGAGAACCAGGAATTTCCTTTGCTGAATTTTTCCTACTGTTCTACTGCAAAACTCCCCCTGTGAAAGCAGTTTCCACTGCAGGATTGTTTGGTATGGCAGCCATGCAAGTGCAGCTCCAAGGAGCTCCTGCCGTGTTGGAAGTGACACTCTGTGCCTCTTACCCAGGGCAAGTAAAGATCAGTGGCAACTTTCATCTCTGCTACCAGACAGTTCTGCCTTCAGGGCAGGCTGCTAACTTTACAAGCCAAGACTGTTTCATCTCAGCCCCACAGCTTGGCATCCAAAGCCCAGCAAGACCTCCTGCCTAGAGTGACGAGGCTCTGGTTCCAGTGTACAAACCCAGATCACGCTGTGCCTCAAGGCAGGAGCTACAACCACCCTTTTCTTTGTTGCAATGTTTTAACTTCTGTTTCCATCACAGTGAGGTACACAGAACTCTGTCTGAAGCAGAAGACCCCTACACTACACTGATGAACCATCCTGGCAGCAGGCTGACATGCCTGGAGGCCACACTGTGAGACTTCAGGCACAACTGGTGCTTCCAGCACTGTCACCTTCTGGGACAAAACTACCCAGTCATCTTGTCAGCCTCACCAGCTTCTCCAGGAACTGCACAAAAACAGTGGCTCTAGTCCTGGTACAAGTGCTACAGCTGTTAACATTTCACTGAATGATTGCTGTTTCAAAGCCACAAGGACATGATCTAACTCAATTATAACCCACAGCTGACCTGTGAAGCTGTTTTAGCTGAACCTACAAAAGAACCACCAGTATCACAATATAACTTAGTACTCACAAGTCTGATTTTCATGGTTCATGCATCACCTTTCAGCGGTCATGGAGATACCTCTAAAAGGAGATTTGGACAGATCAAGTACAGGTTGTGAGATTAATAGAGCGAACAAAACCAAAACAACATTTTTCTTCTTGTAGGTAAAACAGAGAAGTCTACTTTTTAAATAAAAGCTTTATGCGGCATCACAGAAAAACACTGTCTTGGTGGAGAAAAATGCTTTTTCTCCCAGATGTACTGCTTTTCTCAAACCACATACAGTGCTATACACATTAGTATCATATGATTCACAAATATTTCATCAGACTATGAGAAATTGAGATACACTGTAAGAACTGTGCATAAACAAGAGGAAAACTATTAAAAATATTTTTTTTTTCTGTTTTCCCATCCCTTCCTGTTCCTCAAACTTTATTGGTCGATATATGGGGTAAGAGGAAACTGTGGCACATACAATCCTGAAAGCTTGTGTTGGTTTTAATTCAATGCTTTGCAATTTTGTAATTCCCCACAAGCATCCAGTGTAACCTGTCATTGAAGAGAAATGATAACATTAAAAACTAAAAGTAATGGTTATTGGAACTTTCGAGGACATTTCAAGATAATGCAAAACAGAAGTGATGCTGTTGGCTATTGATTTCAGCAGCAGCTACTCCATGGCCAGCTTGAAACTACTGATCTGCAAATCTTTATGCTGTATTTATACAAGTAAAACTGTATTAGAAGGGTTTGGATAATGTACACTTTTTCCCTGCATCATTAATATGCTTTTCCATATCATTTATTTTAGAAAAGACCTTCAAGATCAATGAGTCCAACAATTAACCTAACCCTACCAAGCCCATGACTAAACTATGCCCCTAAGTTCCATGTCTCCATAACTTTCCAACATGTCTAGGGATAGGGATTCAATCACCTGCCCAGTAGCCCAGTGACCCTTTCAATGAAAGAGTTTTTCCTGATGTATAAAGTAAACTTGCTCTGGTGCGACTTGAGGCCATTTCTTCTTCCTCTGTCACTAGTTATTTGGGAGAAGAGATCATCGCGCCCCTCTCTACAATCTTGTGAAGTGCTAGTGAAAGTCAGTCCTCATGAATTTGTTAAGTATGACAAGAACTCAACCCACTGTAATCTGCAAAGTCATTCTAAGGTGTGAAAGGCCAATGAAGTAAGGTTAATTTTAAAATATGCTGCAAGTAAATTGTTCTGCAGCTCCACGAGGATAGTCCTTTCATCACTGACACCAGGGATATCTTTCAGTGAGAAAAACTCTAACTTATTTTTATTCTTTTCATTGTGACTTAGCAAGAACCTGAATAACTAATAGTAATTAATGCTAATGCTGCCAGAACCCCAGGCAGAATTGTATTCGTTATTTCATACATAAATGAAAGAACAGCTCCTGCATAGAAGAAAACAACTATGATTTTTAGGTATCTTCAGAGAATTATTGTTGATGGGACAAGATTATTATTATTAGAAGAATTACTTTAAAAGAAAATAGAGTGTACATTAAAAATTGCTTTACTGGAAGACTTGAATCTTGCTAAAACAAAATGAAACTTACAAATGTCATCCCAGTGTTGTTAGCATTGTAAAACTAGAAGCTAAACATTCAAAAGAGAAAAAAATATGTCCCTCTCAAGTCAAAGCTCTTAGCAGGGCAATAAATATATTGGCAGCGATTACACATTTGCCAAGATAGTCCATTTATTTAAAGCTATTAAGGGAGAGTATGGCTGCCCATGGATATTAAGATTTATCTCACCTGGATTTAGACTGTTGCACTAAAGGCATCTGTTTCTAAGCTAATCACTCTGAGATCTCTTTAAAATTGTAGAGGATAGACAGGCACTTTGTGTGATGTATGTGGCCTTTTTCAGATATCTACCTCAGGATGACATGAGCTACATCCCAGATGGGCTTATTTTTCTCCATTTGCTGCAAAATAATGATAAAGATAATAGGCTACTAGTCCAATTTAAACAACAGCAATGTCTGCAACTTGGGATGTCACTTGTAAAAAGCAAAGTCAACTTAAATCTAGCAAGATTTTCAACATCTTAGAGAAGGTCTGCCTCATCTATCTGATCGTGGTGTTGCAGCTGAATGGCAAAGCTAAGGGGTCAGTCAGAGTAGAAAACTACACATACACTTGAAAGCATAACAGAAGCAAATGTTTGTTCTTAGGAAAAAACTGTTTAATAACCTGCTCTGCTTTAAAAAACTGAGTGGAATCTGTCAGATCAACTTGTGTGTTTTCTGCAGAAAAGTTTAAATTTGGGTATAAAAAGTTGAAAGAAAGGTGGCTGCCTCCTCTACTCTCCCCCAGCCACTTCCATCTTCTTTGTTTCTCTCTATCTTGGACTGTTGGGACCTGTGTCACTGATGCTGAGAGAGAATGTTATTGCTCCTCAAGGTGAAGAAAATTTATAGTTGGTGGGAAGATTTGCCTCCACTTGTTTTACAACCACTGTGATTTGAGAGAGAACACTACAATGAAGATGCTAACGGTGTTTTGGACATTAATCTTAGTACAGTGTACAAGTATGAGACAAAACTCCTTATGTCTGTATCTTGTAGGATTGGTTTTTTTCTGATGTCTCAAGGGAAATGAATTAATATGTCTTGAGATCTTTCTTATCCAAATGTAGTCAGTTGTTTCACTGCCTGCAGATTTGTAAGTCAAACCCTCCCTTTGTGATGGACACTGTAGGTAAAAGCTCTTGGTTGAAATACAGTTGAGGTTTCTCACTCCTGACATTGGTGGTGACCCAGGTGGGACATGTGGGGACCCAGATAAGGACCCCCTCCCCAACACTATGCTACCACTACCCTAGCATAATAGCAATGCTTCAGCTGCATGAACAACCAAGAGGGACTAACCTAAGGGAGATTACTTTTTGTTCAGCTGTAGATGCAGAGGCTGTGCTAACCCATGTACTTGGCTTAGCATACTTGAAAGAGATTAACCTTAAGCTCATGTTTGAAAAGATTCATTTTGCTAGGCAGGCCATAAATTGAGTGACATGCTTCAGGGCTTTTGGAGCATTGATATCTGCTGTTTTCAAACTGAACAGGGGAGAACAAGGGCACAAAGCAAATGTACCAGCCTAGCCTTGCCATTCACTGCTCACCATTCATGTGCTCAGCACCTTTTATATTTTCAAATGCACAAGTAGCAGCATTCTACTTGTTTTTAAAAGAACTTAAGCAAATAGCTGCCCTTACTAATCTTTATTCCTATTTCCAGGCAACCACATCATACAACTTGTAGACAATATTTATGATAACATATAGCATAATGGACACTTTTGACTGAGTCACCAGATTAGGCAATTGATTTATATATTGTTGTATAAGGCAGTGTAAAATACAGAATAGAGTATTATGGTGAAGAAGATGAGGGATAATCTGATTAAAATTGAAATTACAGTTCTGGTTTTTTTTTTTAGTAAAGTTAATCATAAGCAAATATAATTTTAAATAAATGCTACAATTGTCATTCCATTTGAAAGGGGTGGATTGATCTCACTGGAAGATCAAATACATTTTTAGGCTAGAACAATTTTCAAATGCAACATCATATTTTAAAATGAGAAAAGCGTTTTGCTTTGCACATATTGAACAGAAATGTATTAAAATGCTTCTTTTATGTTCTTCTTCTTCACAAGTATACTTCACATAGGCTCCTAGAATTTGCGTAAAGATCCCTAAATGTTGCCAAATGTCCATTATGTATGGTATGGAAAAATATATGGATAGTTCAAGATGTCCCAATCACATGCTAAAATAATCCAGAGAAAATACTATATTCTCACTGATTCAAAACCAAATTTCCCTATTTAAAGACAAGATTATCTTGGTTAAAAGTAATATAGGTTATGTGGAAGGAAAATTTCCATCTGAATGCAGTTAATCAATGACATGAGAGATAATACAAAATCAGTAATATTCTGAACAAAACACCCTGGCTCAACAGTTTAATTAAAGCCATATACTTGTATGGGCTGAGCTTTAGTCTTTGCTCTTTAACATTTACTGAAATGTCAGAAGAAGGATGATGGAAGACTCACAGTCATCAGAAATATAATAAAATAAACAGTAAATAGACATACTAGAACTCAATAACACAGGATTCCTGAAATGAGAAGGCCACTGGGAGTCCTTTCTTCCACAGTCCCTAACAGCCTGTGGTATAAAGAATTATACAAGAACCATAATGTGAACTACACTCTGAAGCCCTGAGGTCAGAATGGTGGAGTCCAGAGCGTTGTGATAAATGGAGTTAAATTGAGCTGGTGACTGGTCATGAATAGTGTTCCTCAGGGCTCAATATTTGGGACAGTCCTGTTTAACATTATCAGTGATCTGGATGAGGGGATTGAGTTCATGCTCAGCAAGTTTGCAGACAACACAAAATTAGGTGAGATTGTTGATCTGCTTGAGAGTAGGAAGGTTATGTAGAGATCTGCATATGTTGGACTAATTGGCTAAGGTCAATTCTATGAGGTTTAATAAAGCCAAGTGCCAGGTCCTGCACTTTGATCACAACAATACCATACAATGCTGCAGACTTGGGGAAGACAGGCTGGAAAACTGTGTGGTAGAAAAGGACTTGAGGTGTTGGTTGACAGCCGACTGAAAATGAACCAGCAGTGTGCCTAGGTGGCTAGGAAGGCCAATGGCATCCTGGCCTGTACCAGAAATGGTGTCCAGTTTTGGGCACCATAGTATAAGAAAGATACTGAGGTGTTGGAGTGAGTACAGAGAAAGGCAACAAAGCTAGTTAAAGGATTGAAGAACAAGTCTTATGAGAAGAGGCTGAGGGAGTTGGGATTGTTTAATTTGAAGAGGATGCTGAGAGGAGAACTTATTGCCCTTTACTGGTCCCTGAAAGGAGGTTGTAGGGAGGCCAGTGTTGGCCTCTTCTCCCAGATACCTAATGACAGGACAAGAGGAAATGGCCACAAATTGCACTGGGGAAAGTTCAGACAGGAAATTAGGAAGAATTTCTTTAGTGAAAGCAGTTAAACATTGGAACAGGATACCTGGGTAAGTGGTGGAGTCCCCCTCCCTCGAGGTGTTCCTAAAAAAGGTAAGTAGATGTGGCACTTTGGTACATGGTCTAGTGCTTATGAAGGTGTTTGGTTTAAAGTTGGACTTGATCTTAGAGGTCCTTTTGGACCTTAATGATTCTATGATTCTGTGAAAAAACAAGGCATAAAAAATGTTTGGGACATTTCGTGAAAGTTGAGGTTACCAACTAGAAGCTTCTTTTCCACCAACACCAAAGGCAAATAATGGACATAACGCTAGTGTGTCTTAAAAAAAACTAAATTAGACACATAAAGCCACCAAATGAAACTGAACAGCATGAAGAAATGAAGGTTACAAAGAAAGTACTTAAGAACTACAGACAAAGACCAGAGCTGTCATCACAGGACAGAGGGAAACTCAAATATCTTGTAAAAGGTTGAGGATAGGACTCATTTACACATTGTGGATAAATGGTGGATCAGTAAATCGACAAGTAAAACTGCTTAGGTATCTCAATAAAACACAGTGCTGCTGAGAAACCACTGAGAAACAGTGTGGTGAGTAGCAATCTCTAGCAGAAAAAAAAATATTACAATTTACTACAAACTGAAAATAACCTGACTACCATTGCCAAGGCCATCCTCTTTACAAAAAAAAAAAAAAAAGCCACAGAACATGTGAGGCAGTATTAAATATCTCCAATAAGTCCCAGCTGTTCCTTCCTGAAAGAAAACGAAATTCTCTTCAGATTCTTTTTCTAACTTCATGTCATTGGGGAAAGAGTAGAGTTACACAGAAACAATTTCAATTTTCCTTTTATTTTGGTAGTTTGAATTTAATAGGAAGATTATGCAAGTCTCACTGCCTCTTCTGTCTCATGTCAGAGTGGAAGAGTTTGTATTATTCAAGGTCATTAAGCTATGCAAATGAATTCAAAAAGATTTTACAGTAGTAAAATAACTCCTCAGAAGGCTGTGTTGAATTTGTTAAAAATTATGATAAAAATGCTGTAGATGCTTTGAAATTTTATTCTATGCTCAAAAAACCCAAATAGATGTAGGAATATAATAATCTTGAACAAGTTACAGTATAAGTTTCAGGTATAAATTCCTCAGAAACTTCATCCATCTTTCTACCCTTGGAGCTACAGTGATGTAAGTCAAGAAAAAAGGTCTCAGATGCTTACATTTCAGAAAAACAGGGTGTTTATTCAATTTTCAAATTATAGCCATTTTTAGCTTAAAATCAAGTTTTCAAAAGCATGGTCTGGCGACATTCATATAAATTATGGAAAAACTGATTTATTAAACTGAGATTTATTTTTCTGAGAATTCAGAAAAAAACCCTAATTTAATAATGTTCTTTAACTCCTAGAACTCTGCATTTTATAACCACTGCTTGTGACATAAACCACACCCAAAACACACACTCTCAATGAAGACATATATTGGTAGTAGGAGTGTAAGCTTACTTATGGTTTCATGAGAAAAGCTTTCCTAGTCAATGGGATGTATTAAACCAAATAAACTATGCTTCTTGTATAGTTTAGTCCAACAGTTTCTCCCCAGACTAAAGGTATATTGGACAAAGATCACTTCTGCAGGAAAACTTTCTGCTTGAACACTACACCAAAGGGCAGGTTTGTAGCCTCGTGAAGTGAAACTCCTTAAGTATAAACTCAGTCATGCTGCGTTCATATTTAATAAACAGGTTAATTATAGAGCAATTATACCCGCAGTTACATTGACACAGAATCTCACCCAGAGGATGACAACTAACTGCTGAGAAAGGGAGGGGAAACATCTAAGTCTGCTGTGTTGCTGTTTCTACCAGTAGGAACACATCTAATCTCTTTAAAAAAAAAAAGTATACAGATTTAGCCTTAAAAGCATTGGAGATGGTTTGAATAAACAATTGACCTTCCTTTCACATGGGCAATTTATAGCACAGAGGTGCCCATCTGAGAACAGTTAACCATGTTCTTCTACCCATTCCATGCCAGTACAAACCAGGAGTAAATAAGCAACATATGGAAGGCAGGAAGTAGCTACTTCATTCCACTCATGCCTTCCAGAGACTGTCAGGTGACAGCAAAGCAAGGTAAATCCCTTCTGAGAGCAACAAGTATCTGCATTTTGATTCTTTTAAACAGTTTATAAAGATGACCATTTAGAATCATATAATGGTAGAGGTTTGAAAGAAACTTTGGAGATCTAGCTCAAATTTTCTCCTTGCCTGATGTTTCAGAACTGTAACCCAAAAAACTGAGATGAGATTGCATTCAATTAAATATCTTTAATGAAAATATGATATTTGATGTCATTTATTGGGATACAAGGATTAGGACTTTGGAGGTGATTGGTGATTAATTATTTTTAGTAGAATGTATCATATTTCTCTTTTAAAAATCTAGTAGAAAGATAAAACAAAAGCCATTTGTTTTATATTGTTGAGATTTGGTGGAATCTTCCATGCTGGTTAGACATTTAACACAAATCTCTTGGAAATCACACCTCTTCTCAGCACTCACTGTATTGTATTCAGCCAATATTCCCTTTAGTAGGGAGCTAACAACATTTATCACATACTTATGTTAAAATCACAGATCCAAGGTTTTATTCACAATTCTCCCTTTTATGCACTTATGATGTTTGTGAAAAATGCAAATGCCTCAGTTAATGTGGACATTCAGAGTGATGTGATTGTAGTCACATCTGTACAATAATTAAAGCCATGTAATACACATAAATAGAGTCCTTAAGCTACTATGAAATGTCTAACACCTGACAGATGAGATAGCGACTCACAGTAGTTTAAATACTGTATTTTAATTCACTTTTCTGAGGCAGTCATGCTACATAATTATTAAGTGATAAAGTTAAAAATATGACCGCTTAAAGCATTCTCCTTCAGACATATCTGGCAGAACACATGGGTAATGTTTAAACACTTGTACTTGATGTCTCATGTCCTAACATACACTTCCCTCATCTTATTGATTACTCTTGTTTCTTTTTCATGCATTTGCCCATTCTGATACCAACTACCAAACATCCCCTCATTCTTTTTGATTACCCTTTCATTTCACAGGATGCTTTTCCTTACTTTACTCCATTTGGTTATGACAATTTGATCCTGCACTTTCCAAACTCCTTTGAGTATGTTCCATGGAAAATGAGTGCTTTTATTCTGGATTAGCACCGGAGTCTCAATTAGAGTTACACCTAACAAATGAAGCCAGGACTCCTCATCATTTGGAGCAGCTGTACCAGATGGCCTCATGCTGTGACCACAATAAATAGGTGAAGAGGAAGTTGGTAGGTAAAGTATATGCTAGGTGCTGAGGAAAATAGCAAAGAACCAGAATTATTGTCTGGGTAGTAAAACTATTTTCTTTGGTGCATCTGCTCCAAACTGAAGTAGGAAGAATAGGAAGAACAACTTGATTTTGTGCGTTTTCCATAGTCTCAATGGCACTTTATTGCTTTTCCTACAACTTTTTCATGTAACTAAGTAAAAGATAGGATACAACTATCACTAACTCAGCAGAAGAGCTGCAGGGAGGAGAAGAATATGAAGAAAAATGTGATCTACAGCTTGATATATGGACTCGTTAAAAGGTTCTAAGACGGGTCAAAATGGATAATGCTTTAAATAATGTTTCAAATATGATTTGAATTTAGTTCATTAAAGGTGAATGAATAATCAAATTAATATTTTATACCAGGAAAGGTATAAAATATTAAATCACATTATGGTATTATTGTGTACCACATGCGATATGATCAGAACTCTGGTGGGTAATGCTACATTCCAAGAGCTTGATGTAGCTGCTGTTTATTTCTCACCAGTGCCAGATACAGTAGAACAGATACTATGGAGTCCGCATGCAGAAGCTCGTCACTGAACCATTTATTTTCCTAATGGAAAAGCTATAATGAAACTATGGCTGTTGGAAAAAGACCAGGTTTTCAAAAATGAAACATTTCACTCAGAGTAAGTCAGCTTTGAAACTACATCCACTGGGATAGAAGGCAAACTCTGTTAATAATTTAAGAGCTTGACTTGGGATGACAGCACAGGTACTTGACTATCACACGTTGCTGTATCTGAGGTGGGGTTTTCTTTAACGCTTGTCTCATCTTATTTCTCTTCCATATTCCTCTTGTCTGCCTACAAAAAATCAACTGCTTTACACACGCACACAGTTCTAAGACATTTTTAGCTCAGTCCCTCAGGAAAATGTGAGGAGAACACACAAAGTTTCATAGTACAGAAAGCTGTTTTCCATGGAACCTCTCTTAGTGCTGTAGTGGCGAGGCTTTATTATGGCTTAGGGCTGAGACCTGTGTTGTCAACAGAGAAATAATGTCATTCCTAAAATACAAAAACTTCACAGCACTGTAGTACTTGTCGAACATATGAAAAATGTTCAGGAATACTTTCAGAAGTCCATACCACTTCTATATTAGTATGTTCTCCCAGGAACTATCTGCTGCTTAAACTGTACTAGCTTATCAAGGAAGTGCACAGTCTAATTCTATATATGTAATTGTTCCTGCAGATAAAAAGGATTGCAAAGTACTGGGACAGTGCTTCTGGCAGCAGTCATTCAAATACAGAGTTCCCATTTGGGTCAGAGGTAACATCTGCAATATATAATTGGGGGTTATTTTGCATATATTTTACAATAAACAATTCCTAGATGCCTGTCGGTCCAGGTATTCAGAAGAAATGCATATATACACCTATGTTAAGTAGTAGCTGTTCTATTGTTTTCTCTTAGTCATTTAAGTAGCATATTCTAATGAAGTGATTTGTAAAAGCTTTATCCTAAAAGATTCCATAGTGTGGATTATCACCCATTAAAATAATGAAATCAATCACCAAAACTTCAGTGGAGTTTGTGCCTGTGTTTGTACGTGTGCGTGAGAGTTATAAAAGAAAGCATCCATTTATAAAAATGAGCCATTTGGGTGATTAAGCAGATGTGCTCTGTGCCCTATACCAGGACAAATTTCCAAAATGAACAGTCATCTGCTTCTACAGATGGAGAGTTCTGAGGGAGGATTAGTGCTTTCCCATTGCTCATGGTAAACAACTGCAGCCCCAGAGAAGCACTGAATGATCTCCAGTGACTAACTGTGATCATATGAGCAACTTACTATCAAATCAATGCCTCTGAGCACACAGTAACTGTCCTATATGGTATGTGCACGCACGGAGTAATAATCTGGTTCGATTTTACACATACATGCAACAGAGACTTTGTACTACTGCATTTTAGTAAGAAGTAACAAATGTAGTGTATGGTCTTAAAAGTAAATTACTTCTTTGTTGTTTCTTTTCCTATATGTAAAAGGAGTAAAAAAACCCCATATGATTAGTCCAATGAGCACTGTGATATTAAGAAATAGTTAAGTTCTTTAAATGATGGTTATTGAGCCAAAGAAATAAAGTTTGCAGTCACCAAGGTAGGAGGAAATGCAGTACAAATGAGAAAGGATTAGCCAACTGCCAGTTTAACTTCTGATCTCTAGGGCACAGTTGACAGTTGTTTATATTGCAGATAACCACAGAGCCACAAGATGCCAATTAGAATAAGTTTGTACTAAACCAGAGAATAAGTTTCCAAAATCATATAGGAAATATAGTAATGAGAGCATTTGAGGAATCAAGACAGTATAAAAATATCAAGCAAACAAAATCTACCCTCATACCTACTTTTTGGGTTGAATTTGTAGTGCTGCTGCCTAATAAAAACAGTATTGCATATCTTAAGCCAGGGACTAAGGCAAACTACATCTAATCCTCAAGGAGTTTGGAATATTCTTCTTAAAACTGCAGTACTGGCTTCATTCCTCTCAGTGTGGATGGTCTGTAAACAGCACACACAGTTGAAAATTGCAAAGACTCAAAATTACTGTCAGAGATCCTTTACTCAAATACGCAGAAGTATGGGGCTAACAGTGTTCTGGAAACCTTAAGGGATATATTAACATTTTCTGACTAAAACTCACAAAAATCAAAATAATTGCTAAAGATTTTATAAAACTAAGTTGCCCAATGTAGTGCAAGCTGCTAATTAGTATGAGAGGAAGCTGCAATACCTATGTCTTTATATTAGGAAATCAGTGAAGGTATCAGTAAAAACGTTACAAAAGAACCTAACAAATAAAAAAAGGCAACAGAGTCTTGTACCTGTTATTTAAATTCAAACTTAAAAATCTTTTGCTTGCACAAAGTTTTCTTGGTTATTATTATTCTCCCCCTGAACATGCTAATTTCTTACAAAGAACAAAATAAACGGTAACTAGTGAAAATACTACATAAACAGAATGACAGAATCATTGACACTGGAAAAGACCTCTGAGATTACCTGACACCATCGCATCATTTAGACCAGGGCACAGTCTGTCCTTAAACACCTCCAGGGATGGGGACTCCACCACTGCCCTGGGCAATCCATTTCAGTGTCTTTCTGTGAGGGAGTACTTCCTAACATCCAACCTAACACTCACCTGGTGCAGCTTCAGTCCCTGCCTTCTCATAACTTTGGAAAGCCTTCTAAAAGCTCTGCTAAAACTCAAAGTCAGGCACTAAAATTAATGCTCATTCAGCAGTGTCAGAATTATGACTACTAATGCTACACATTAAAGCAACTACAGAAGGCAGGCTTAACAAAGTAGACATTTCAAGTGATAAAGTAGTTAAAATAATTACTTGTGAGAAGATTCATAACTACATGTGTGGATACAGGCAAAATTCTTCAAAAGCTGTACACAATGCAGAACCGTCAGCTGTAAAACCACAGTTAGCAAGAAGCCCCAACATTTTGAACCCAGTTTATAAAACAGCCATTGTTCTGTTTATAAAAGGCATTCCAAATAGAGTGGAAATAGACAGAAAAGCAAAAACTCCTAAAAGACTAATGAAAAGAACTAAAATAATGCACCTTCATTCTTGAAAAAGTAGGGGGAAACACAATACAAATAATCATTCTCTAGCTTCCTTTGACATGTATCGGGCTGGTAGCACTTAAGAGTCCATTTGGGTATAATAGCTGAAGCAAATGGGGAAAGGTGCTGCCAGAAGTTACAGACACACTCAGAAACTGTCAGCACACTGAGGTGTCTGACAGGACTGAAGGCAGACTCTCAAGTCTTACTGCTAAATACATTCTTATCTTTTTTTTTTTCTTTTTCTGCCAACACAAAGAAAGGTAGAAAGGACCTCCTGGAATAAGGCTTTGTTAAGTCTAGTGCTATCTCAGATCATATACAACACTAAAGAAAAGATGTTGGAAGTAAATTCTGAGCAATTTTACTTGTACTTTCAACCATTTTTAAACAAAGATTTCATAGCAAAGAACTCTGACTGAACTCTATAAACAATATTCATTCAGATGTTCTGTTTTAAATGCTTTCTCCATTTAAAAATATGCATTTTTCAATATCACATTGCCATATAACCTTCAACTTTGTGTCACACAACCTGTCTTTCCTTCAAAATTGGTGGCTAAAATCCTAGTGCTTGCACTCAAACTATTAATTAAGTGACTACTGCATGTTCTAAAAACCCTATCATACAACAGGGTCTACAACAAAAGCCTCACTCTTCTTGTAATATAGAGACACAGCATCTCTATAGATACCTGTGCTCTCCTCCCTTACCCATCCCTGGACTCCTATCTGTGCATGCAGATCACTTATATTTTAACTAACTATTCTTTTAATCTTGGGGTAGCCAAGTAAGGAGAAACAAAGCTTTCTTATGTTGCAGATAATGCAGTAAAATCTGGTTAGCAAAATTCTATCTTCTTCCTAGCAGAATGAGGTCTAGAGATCACTACCATACTCCAGTCCCATGCTGCAACATACCTTTCCACAAACAGAGCTGGTTGCCTAGGTCAGGATGCCCTCCAGCCAGTAATGAAGATGTTACTTTTATAGAACAGAAAGGAAATCTGTAGCTAATCAGCAAGTCAAGTAATGTTTGACAAGTCAATAGCTTTTGATGGCTTTTGTGCACACTAATATGAAACTGCCACATATTCAAAAAGAACTCTTTTCATATTTTATATTTTCCCCATCCAAGATTGTCTGGTTTCATCCTGCGATAATGCCAGTTACTTTAACTGGAATTTACAGAAGAGTTAAATTTGGCTTCATGTGTCTTATGCCTTGCAGTGAGCCTGACCCACCTTTTCTGGCATTTGCTGTACTGTATAGAGAAGCATGACTTTCTTCTCTTTCAGGAGTCTTTTGAACTTGTATAAAGTAGCTATTCCCAAGTGATTACTTCCTTTTTCATTTGATGCAACAAAAGATCATCAGATAAAAAAAAAATCCCCACAGTGATTTTTCTTTTGAACACAAGCAATGCTGAAAACACAAATGCACATGTGTGAAAGCACTCATCTCTTTCCCCTTTCTGATAGCTATTAGCTCCACAGGAAAGTAAAAGAAAAGGTGCATATTAAAGCTTGCTGCATCATCAGGGTGAATCACTCTTTTGACTTTTATTATTGCAAAGATGCCACTGATAACCAGTGAAAAGGAAGAGCATACCTGTAGTTCTTCAGATTGTTACAGTTTGATGTAAAGTCCAAAAGGAAGTCTAAAGGGGAAAAAAATTCCACTTACCAGTGAGTACAAGTCACTACTTTTTTCTGTATTTCAGTCAGGAAAGTCTGTCAGGAAGTTCTGTCTTTCCAGTCAGGAAAGTAAAGAACCATAGAACAGTTTCAGCTGGAAGAGACCTTCAAGATCATCGAGTCCAACCTTTTACTAGCCCTATCAGTACCACTAAACCCTGTCTCCCAATGCAACATCTACTTGTTTCTTCAACACCTCCAGGGATGGGGACTCAACCCCCTCGCTGGGCAGCCTGTTCCAATGCCTGAAAACACTTTCAGGAAAGAAAAAATTCCTGACATCCAGCCTGAACCTGTCCTGGCAAAGCTTCAGGTCATTTCCCCTCATCCTGTCACTGGCCATTAGGGAGAACAAACTGACCCTGCCTGTCTACAGCCTCCTTTCAAATAGTTGTAGAGAATAATAAGATCTCCCCTCAATCTCCTCCAGGCTAAGCAGCTCCAGATCTCTGGCACTTCCTCATATGAACCTGTCCCAGAATGTAAAAGTAATTGTCTTTCAGGATTCTTCTCCTTCCTTTTCTTTTCTGGGAATTTTTGGGGTTTTTATGATGTGCATATTCATGCCTACAAAAGAGGGTAATACCTGTTAACAAACTGGTTTTGTGGGTATAGCTTTCTTTACTGCAAACTGTATTTAAGCATCGCCTGCATTGAGACCCACACAATGAGGAAAGTGCATTGACAGCAATGATCTGACCATCTGACAGCGTCTCCATTTCTATGCATGATGCTGACTAGAATACTTTAGATTACAACAGAGGTTTGGCAGAAGATGTCCTCTCACTATGCTAAAGTAACCAAACTTAATTCAAAAAAACTTCATAGGCCTTTATTCAGTAAGTTAAATACCTTAGTAGGCCATAAGGCTGTCTTTAGGTTGGCTAAGAGCCACCTCCTCCCTGCAGGCCGACGCTGATGATGCTACCAGTTCATTTCAGGTTATTCATTTAACTGCAAAATTCAGAAGTCATCACTGACACTGTGACTGCTTCCAATGAGCTGACGGTTATGCAACGAGGAATCCTGTAGTTTATTCTTCCTCCTCAAACTCCAGTTAGCATATCTTTCTACTCAGGGGACTGATACTGGAAGAAGCAGAGGGGACATCCAATCTGCAGCCCTGTAGGCCATGTGGTTAGAATCATTGAATCATTATGGCTGGAAAAAGCCTCTAAGATCATCAAGTCATCCAACATCTCCCTAACCACTAGACCACAGCTTCAAGTGCTCTAGCTACTCTTTTATTTAAACATCTCCAGGGATGGTGAGTCCACCACCTCCCTGGACAGCTTGTGCTAGTGCCCAACCACTCTCTCAGGAAAGAGCTTCTTCCTAATATCCAACCTGAACCTCCCCTGGCATGACTTGAGGCCATTTCCTCTCATCCTGTCATTAGTAATGTGGGAGAAGAGACCAGCACTAACCTTGCTACAACCTCCTTTTAGGTAGTTGTAGAAAGCAATAAGGTCTCCTCTTCTCTAGACTAGACAAGCCCAGTTCCCTCAGCCACTATTCACAAGGCCTGTCTTCCAGACCTCTCAACAGCCTCCTTGCCCTTCTTGGGACCCACTCCGGCCCCACAATGTCCTTCTTATACTGTGGCACCCAAAACTGAACACAATATTCAGAGTGCAGGGACACCATCACCTCCCTACTTTTGCTGGTTAGGACACCTTCATAGCTAAGGGATGTGGTAGGTTCCTTGTCCTTCATACTGGGGAAATTACATAGCTTGGCTTTCCATTGCTGAAGCAAGTTTTCTAATCAACAGGCTGTTTTATAACAACTGGGAAAACCTCTTTCCTCTGTGTTTCAGATGAAATTCAGTGCTATTTGTCAGTGTTCATTATGGCTTGAGGATCATAAGTCCTAATTGATATGGTCTTTCAGCAGATTTAAAGGAATTACAGTTTAAGTGCCTATTTCTTAGATGACCTTAAGCATCTATCAGTTAGAGCTGCAAGTCTGTGGAACATGTGTGGCAATATAGCTTTATTCATCGACTACACACAGTCATTTCCAAACCAGAGCATTTTAGACTGCAGGTTTCTCAATCTCACCTCATTCTTCCACATACCAGTGGTCATAACAAGAAATATTCTTACATCGTAATCTATTTGTAAGAAATTAACTTTCCACAGTACCAGAAATATAAATTAGACTGCTTTTTTCTTCAAAAAGAAAGCATTTCTGTATTTGAAAACTGTGATGGATAAAAATTCAAATCTCAAAACCTATTTCACCTGTAATGCATTGACAATTTGATGGATTAATTAATTTGGCAAATAGTAACATATTTATCATGGATACAATCCAATGAGCTTGTTTTCCACTTTGGCACAAAGACACGGGGTTTTTTAAGCCAGCTGAGCAACAAACCTTAAAGCAGCAGCCAGCACATATCCTTCAAATTAATAACATTACACATGTCTTAAAAGACACTTCAGATTTCTGATGTAAGGTTAGAGTGTTAACAGGGAATTGACAGAAAAATAAAAGAAAAAGATGGTACTTGTAGTGCTGAGAAATATGTGGATCAGTTCTAAGAATTCTTCGCATTTTAACCATAGACTGATAGGTATGGTAAGGTGAAGCAATATGGAACTATTCTTCAGATATAAGAATTAAATCATCAGAAATGTTATCTCATCAGTACATGAAAAGCTAAATGCCAGTATTCTTCTGACATAGGGCTACACACCTGCATTTGAGATGTCAGCTTAATACTGGTAATTTTATCAATTGTCATCCCCTGTTTAAACCGCCTGCAGTGAAGAAGGTGACTGAGAAGTTTATGTTAAACAGCTGTCATGCCATCTGGCGTCTTTGACTTCCATGACCCTTTTCAATCTGGCTTTCAGCCTAGGTGAGATATAAAGTCTACATTGCTTTAATTGGTCTATGATCTCCTCTTGGCAAAATGCAGAGGTCAAGCTTCTACACTGATTATTGTAGATTTGTCAGCAACCTTTGTTAACATGAACCATTAAGTTTTGTTGACTCATCTGCAGACACTGGCAAGGATGACCAAAAATCAGTGTAGTGACTGGTATCTTCTCTCTGGGAGGTCTCAGAGGGTGATGTTGGACAACTGCTCATCTGCCCAGAGTGCTCTCCCAAGCAGGTTTTTCATCATTACACTCTGTTGCCTTTCCTGTTCTGTGTTTATGTGAAGCTTCTCTGGGACAGAGCAAGACTGTTTGGGACTGTCATTTCGCCAAAATGCATGTGTCATTTAACTTTGTTCATTGTGCCTTTCCATCTGATGCAGATGGTCAAGCTGACCCATCTCCCAGCATTTGACTAGTGTGGAGATTGGGGCAAGCAGGCTTGTTTAAATTCTATTCACACTACTTTTTTATTCTTCTGAATGCTATTAGTGTGTTGGAAAGCAGAAGGTGATGTTGGCTTAGAATTTGGGTAAGTCACAGCTGCAGGTTCAAAGTTCAAAAGAATTATTTGGCTCAATTCTATAGGAAGACTGCTCTGAAAAGATCAAAAGAGACACTAATTCTAGTGTCTGAAATGAGGAGAAATTAAAACAATTTCTTAGTCCACAGGAAAGATTTCAATCCTGAAAACACAAATTTAGCTATTTATCCTATTACTAGACTTTTCACACACCTCTAAAATACATGCAACATATTAGTGTCAAAGTATTAGTGTATCACAGCTTTATTTAATATAGACATAGCTTGAATTCACAAACGAAGAGTCTCATACTTGAAGCTGTTGTCCCTAGCGAGGGTTACTCACCCAGTGTGCAAAAACCAATCCACTCGCCGAGTTATTTGCCTTATTCCTGTTCTGCAGAATAGTGTGCCAGGCATCTGAAAACAACTGCCAGCACACCTTACATCAAAAGGCACATGGTATTTTATCCTACAAGATACCTATGTAATAGGTATAATACTATCTAATAATTAAAACATCTGAGGGAGGGAGGGTCCCTAATTAGCATGCTCAGGGGTATGTATTTTGGCATTGTAATTACTTAAGGTTACTTTAAAGATACTCACAGAATTATTGAGGCTGGAAAAGACCTCTAAGATCATCAAGTCACGTTTACGTCAGCAACAACCAAAGAACACATAAAACACACTGTTATGTTTCACATCCCAATCAAGTTGAAGTACTTTCCCTGATGCTCCAATCATATCCCAAACGAAACCTCTTTATAAATTTTATAACATAGGTCATTTGATATCAAAGTTGATTATGAGATAGTAAATGAGGCAACAGACAGTGCTGGAAAACCAAAACTGACAGTGATTATTTGCTAATAAAAATGATACTAAGCAATTATGCAAATTTGGGGCAATTATCCTGTAAGTTATCAGAAGTTCATTGCTGAAACAAAAAGTACAGCTGGCTGGTGGCTAACTACTTTATTAAAATAAAGCTACTACTGTCATCAGTTCTTTAGACTTCTTGACAGAACTTGGAAATGCCTTGGCATCACATCATAAAACACACACGGAAAAGCAGCATCATGTTATTTCAGGTCTGTCAGTCAGGGCTATCCAATGACATTTGCCATTTAGTTCTCAATATTTACCTTGTTAAAACCTAATGCATGAAAAAAACCCACCAGTCTTTCTCTACTAAAGATTTTCAGAAGTGTTTGTAGCCATACTTAACTACAATACTTTCAGCCCAAACTCCTGCTGAAAGTGAAGTATATGAACATGAGCCAGCAGTGTGTTCAGCTGGCCAAGCATCCTGGCAGGTGGAGTCACCATCCCTGGAGATGTTTAAAAAAAGAGTAGCTAGAGCACTTGAGGCCATGGTCTAGGGGTTAGGGAGATATTCGGACAAAGTTTGGTCCTTTCCAGCCATGATGATTCTATGATGCTGAGCATAAAAAATGCAACCAGCAGGAATAGCAGGGGTGATTGTGTCCCTGTACTCTGTACACATGAGACAGCACATTGAGTACTGGGTCCAGTTTTGTGCACCACAGTATAAGGACATTGAGGTGCAGGACTATGTACAGAGAGGGCAATGAGGCTATTGACTTTTCCTCCAAAAACTACACAAGTAGGTATATAGTATGAATAACACATGCAGCAGAATCTATCTGTATGTTGCATACAATGTAAAGGTCTTTCTAGGCTTACAGTGTAATTACAATTAGCAACAGTTCAAAAGGCTAGCTGTTAAAACTATGAAAATATGGGTAAAATAAGCAGTAAGTGAATATGAATATAACAGGTTAATGAAAACATTAGCAGAAATGCAGGAACACACATGGGATGCATCAGCTTACTCCTGTTACTGGTTCTGTGCGTTAGTCTTACTAAAACATTGAAAATCGAGGGGGGTAAAGAAACTGCATCCTTGCCTCTAAATTATTGATAAATATTGTTGCCAAAGTTTGCATTTTTGAGAGGTCTTTTCTATATTTGTCTCTTGAGGAACAACAAATACACCTTGTCCTAGCACTAGATGACGTTGAGAAGAGACTGACACCCACCCCTCACATATTTCTAGACATTGATGAGGTCACCCCTCAGCCTCCTCTTCTCCAGGCTAAAGAGACCCAGCTCCATATCTATGGACTATAATTTTGAAAGCAGGTGGACCATCACTTCAGCATAGAATAACATACTGGTAGGGGTTGTAAGAAACCTGTTGAGATCTTCTAATTCAATCCATTTTACCAGAGCAGATTACACTGGAACACATTCAGACAACTTTTGACTGTTTCCAGAGCCAGAGATTCCACAACCCTTCTGGGCAGCCTGTTCCAGTGTTCTGTTACCCTCCCTGCAAGTAGGATTTTTCTCATATTCAAACTGAACCTCCTACGCTCCAGTTTATGCCCATTGCCCCTATCACTGGGCACCATGGAGAAGAATCTGGTCCCAACATTCTGACACTCACTGTTTAGATGCTTGTAAGCATTTACAAGTTTTTCCCTTAGTTTCCTCCTCTCCAGACTAAACAGCTTTGGCTCTCTCAGATTCTCCCTATAAGAGAGATGCTCCAGCCCCCTGATCATTTGAGTGGCTCTGCACTGGACTCTCTCCAGTAGCTGCCTGTCCTTCAACTGGGGAGCCCAGGACTGGTTACAGTATTACAGACGGGACCTAACCAGGACAGAGTAGAGTGGGAGGATAACCTCCCTTCACCTACTGGCCACACTCTTCTTAATGAATCTCAGGAGAGCATTAGCCTTCTTGGCCATGAGAGCATGTTGCTAGCTCATGGTCAACCTGCAGTCCACCAGCACCCTTAGGTTCTTCTCCCCAGAGTGGTTCTCCAGCATGTTAGTCCTCAGACTGTGGTGATGAATGGAGTTGTTCATCCCCAAGATGCTCATAATGAAAACAACTTATACTCACACTTACTTGTTTGCAAGTATGCAATTTTGAATGTTTACAGTTACCACAAGCAAATAACTAATGAAAACTTCAAAGCCTTCAGAAAGAAATCAAAGGAGGTTTCTAAGTCCCGTAAGAAATGCAAGAACTACTGCAAATTATAGTGATGGTTTCAATAACAGTGGTTTTCTTAGTATTTAGTTTGATTAGCACTGTATATATAATATCAAAGTCGTAATTAAATACTATTAAGAATTTTAATACCTTTATTTTCCTCAGAAAAGTTAAAGTCTTCATCTGGCCATTAGTATTAAAACTTTCATCAGTCATACTCAGACACATTGTGGTGTGGAAATTCACCTTTCACCTACATAGGTGGTCAATAGGTGTCCCACTGCTGCAAACCTGACTTTCCTAAGTCTCATCTAAATACAGTGACATACTGAATTAATAAAATACCTATATTTCACATAGATTTCCAATATCTAGTAACACAAAGTTAACTCAGTTGCAGTATTTATTACAGGAGGAAGTTCCATCTGTCTTTGAAGGAAGACATGAGACCACATATCAGTCTCCTATTTGCATGCAGAAGCAGATGTTGCTGCTACCTAAATGGTAAAACTAATGGTCTTGTGTTTTTGTGTTTCAATGAAAAACCAAATGGAAAGAAAGCCTTGAGCTATTATTCATTATTAATTTTTTTACATGGAACAATTTGTTTCTATATGTTTATACTGGTAGTAATAACATCTTAATGAATTATATAGCCACAAAGGTTTATTTATATTTTAAGATGTTCATTTTTGTAACTAGCTTTAACTTCACATTTAGTTACTATTTTCTTCTAGAAATCTACCTCCCTCTGAAGGAAATTTTCATCAGAGACTGCAGATAAGTAAGTCACCCTTTTACACATAGTGCTTGCTACTGCTTTAGAAGAGACTTAATTTTGCTGATCTTATCCAGTTTGCTGATAACTCAAAGTGTAGAGGGGAAAACCTTAAATCTTTGGCATGCTGATCCCATTTTCTAGAGCATAGATACATAGGAAAGTATCAGTTCCGGGTATCAAGTAAACAACAAGCTTACTATATTCTATCTACTATATACTTTGTGTTTTTCTGACTCAAATGCTTTAATATATAAAGAAAAAAAACCAAAACAAAAAAGCATCATAATTCCTTTTGATTTATTTTTAAGGAGGGGATTTTTTGTCCTCATGATTAGTGCATAAAGGACTAATCATTGCTGATGAAGATTATATGAATTACAGACTTAGATTAGTGACATATTTTCAAATTTCCCAGGCAATAGGGCTATTGCCTGAATGCCTTATATTTTTCAATATCATACTCTTCCACTTACATAATTATCATATTATGAATTATATCATAGGTCTCCTTTATATGAAAAATACTTGTCAATATGTACCTTCATGCATTACCATTTTACATACACAGGAGTCTCAACTTTCTGAGCCCATGTCTGCTTAGCAATAACATTCTTGTAACACTTCAGGAATTTAATCTTAAAACCACTTCTAAATATAAGCTATTTCAGTAAATGTACTGTTATGTCACTCATGAAATTGGTCAAAATCTCAACCTGGCGTCATCCCAAAAATGGCTGGTTACCAGCCATCATATCATGCCTCAAAAGACAGGCAGTAATAGAGTGCTTGTCTTAATCCCATTTATAGAGCTGGCAATGTCCATCTTCATATAAAGCAAATGTCAGGAGTACACAGAAGGAATTTACTCCCATATTGAACATGATCCTGCCCAATTAAAAATACCATTTTGTGTCATACTACCTTCACAATATATTTTTGACTTGTTTGGATAAGGTACAGTCATATCTACCAGTGCCCAGTACATATTAATGTGCGTACTGCTGAAGACCAAGAACAGCTGAAACTTTCCATAGTATTAAAGACTAAGGCATTCTTGAAAGAGAAGTAGTAAATTCCCTTTAATGGAAGATATGCAAGGTATACGTTAAAACGTATGGATCCCCCAAACCCTGCTTCTTTCCTTGAGGGAAAGAGAAGCAGTCTGCAAGAAGTCCATACTGCAATCCTACTGAACATGTCAAATTTCAGACAGCTGCATGCATAGAAAGTGAAAAACAAATCCCAAAAAAACTTAGGAAATACAGGTTTGGGTTTTATTTTCCTCTATATATGCACCTGTATAAAGTCTTTCAACTGTGTTTATTCTTCAATCTTGTAGAGGGAGCAGGGGGGAAAGGACACTCTTTTAGTTACATTATGTTAAATCAAGTGGTTGGAGAACAGTCTGGCAGGGAAGGACGTGGGAGTACTTGTTGACCACTGGCTGAATAGAGGCCAGCAGGATGCATAGGTGGCCTGGAAGGCCAATAACATCCTGGCTTGTATAAGGAATAGTGTGTCCCACAGGAGTAAGGAAGTCATTATGGTCCTCTACTGGGCACTGACGAGGCCTCCCCTTGAGTACTGGGAGCAGGTCTAGGCCCCTAGCTTCAAGAAAGAAATTTATGTACTGGACCAGCTACCGAGGAGCAATAAGGCTGGGTAAGGGTCTGGAGAGAAAATCTGGTGAGAAGATGCTGAGGGAGATGAGGTTGTTTAGCTCGGAGAAGAGACTTGAGCTGACCTTCTCTCTCTCAACAACACCCTAAAGGGAGGCTGTAGACTGGTGGGGTTCGGTCTCTTCTCCCAGGCAACTAGTGGCAGGACAAGTGGGCAGGGCCTGTAGCTGCACCACAGGAGAGTTAGGTTGGGTGGTAGGAAGCTCTTCCTCATGGAAAGGGTGATTTGACTCTGGAATGGACTGGCCAAGGAGGTGGTGGAGTTGCCATCCCTGGAGATGTTTAAGAAATACTTGATGTGACACTTAGTGCGCTGGTCTGGCCAATGGGGTGATATTGAGTCATGGGCTGGGCTTTATGATCTCAGAGGTCTTTTCCAGCCTCAACAATAACAATAAAAGTAAATCAATAATAACAATCAAGACTGGGCTACAGCAAATGGCTGACTCCTTCAAAGACTATGCCAAGTTCAGTACTGACTTTCACAGAAAGTAGAACATTTTTTATACAGTAAGTACATAAAGAACAGAAAATACTGATAGTATTTGTCTGTAAGGCCTCGTCCTGGGTTAGAATGAAGGTCTAGATTGGTTCTAGGTTGGTGCCTACAATCCAAGCACACCAACCTTTTTAAAGATGGGGGGTAATGTTGCCCCTTTTCCAGACAGTAGGAACTTCACCAAACTGCCACAATCTTTCAAATCATAGAATCATTAGGGATCAGAAGGGACCTCAAAAGATCATCTAGTCCAATCTCCTTGCCACAGCAGGATTACCTATACCAAGTTGCACAGGAACGTTTCCAGGTGGGTCTTGAGCATCACCAGAGAAGGAGACTGCACAACCCCCCTGGGCAGCCTGCTCCAATGTTCCATTACCCTCCCTGTGAAGAAGTCCCTTCTCACATTTACACGGAACCTCCTATGTTCCAGCTTACACCCACTGGCCCTTGTCCTATCACTAGATGACCTTGAGAAGAGCCTGGCTCCATCCTCCTGATACCCACCCCTCACATATTTATAGACATTAATGAGATCACTCCTCAGCCTACTCTTCTCCAAGCTAGAGACTTGTGCACGTTTAAGTTCTTTAGATGGTCTGAAACCTGATCTTCACTGAAAGTGGTTGGACCATCCCTCACCCTGTCTCTTCCTTTCCTTACTGGAACTTTGGTGGAGTGGCTAGAGACTTTGCTCTGCAGTCTGAGACAAAGAAGTCATTACACACCTCAGCCTTCTCTATATCACCTGTGACCAGGCCCTAGCTTTCCTTTTGTTCCTGATTTATGCAAAGAAGATCTTCCTGTTTCCTTTTATCCCCCTGGCCAGCTTTACTTCTATATCTGCTCTTGTTTTTCTAATCTGAATCCTGGCTGCACAGACAAGTCCTTTGTACTCCTCTCAGTCACCCTGTCCCTGCCTCTACTGCCTATAGAACTTTCTTCTTGTGCCCAAGGCAGTCCAGGAACACCTTTTTTATCCATTCTTGCCTGCCTCCTTGTGTCTTGGAATCCACTGCTCTGACGTTTGGAGGAGTTGGTCCTTGAATAATGACTAGCTCTTTTGGGCAACTTTTCCCTCCAGGGCTTCATCCCATGATACTTTGACAAGTAGATCCCTGAAGAGGGTTAAGTCAGCTATCTTGAAGTCCAGGATTTTAAGCTTACTGTGAATCTTCTTAGGTACACAAATATTCTTAAATTCAACCATTTCATGATCACTGCAGCTGAGATTGCTCTTGAGCTTCACTTCACTCACCAGGTCTTCCTTGTTGGTGAGGACTAAGTACAGGACAGCACTTTTTCTTCTAGGTTCCTCTATCACTTAGATGAGAAAGTTATACTCAACACACCCCAGGAACCTCCAAGATTGCTGGTGCCGTGCTATGTTGTCCTTCCAACAGATATTTGGGTGGTTGAAATCACATGTATGCAGTTTCTGTGTGCAATAAATAAGCATGGGTGTTCCTCTTTCAAAGTGTCACAGCATTTTTCACAAAAAAAAAAAAAAAAGAGAACTTTGCATCTTTGAAGTAAAAAAAAGACTTCACAGAATCACAGAATTATTGAGGCTGGAAAAGACCCCTGAGATCAACAAGTCAAGCCCATGACATCACCTCATCAGCCAGACCAGGGCATTAAGGGGCACATCCAGCCTTCCTTAAACACCTCCAGGGATGGGGACTCCACCACTGACCTGGGCAGTCCATTCCAGCATCTGATAATCCATTCTTTGAGGAGGGGTTTCCCAACATCCACCCTAAACCCCTGGCCCAGCTTCAGACCCTGCCCTTTTGTCCTGGTGCTGGTTGCCTGTGAAAAGAGCCTGACCCTCACCTGACTACAGCCTCCCATCAGGGAGCTGCAGAGAGGGAGAAGGTCCTCCTTGAGTCTCCTCTTCTCTAGGCTAAACAACTGCAGCTCTCTCAGTCCCTCCTCATCAGACTTTCCTTCAGGTCCCTTCCCCACCCTTGTTGTTCCTCAGGACCTACTCCAGCCCTTCCATCTCTGCTCTGGACCCACTCCACCCCTTCATTCTCTGTCTTGATGGTCTTAAATAATATACTGATAAAAATATTAAAGCATAATTTGAGACTACCTGTAAGTGAAGATAATGTTTATGTTGGGGATTTCATCAACCAGTTTTAAGACGGAACTGCAGGACTGCTGTTTTAGTATGGTTTTAAGGCCAGTTTCTCCAGATGTTTTTGAATTGCATTCTATGCTTATTTTGCTTAGTGATTCACATAAGTAATCTGACATGGTTTGAAAACTCCCCTGACAACTAACCAATTGATTTAACTAAGATGCTAATGGTCTGAAATAAAAAACAATACAGGGAGGTCTGAAAAGAAACTACCTATGAATTGCAAGTGAAAAACAAAACTAACTCAATCTGGGGGAAAAAAGCAACAAGACATTGAATTCACCCCACTTAAAAAACCCACAACCTCCACCCTCCCACATTTATGCAAAGACATACATAGATCCATCACTATGTTCTTATGTAACTGATACAAGGAAAACTCCCATTTTAAATTTATCCAATGTGGAAAGGCAAACGTGGCATCAATAGATACCTGTATATTCTGAGTGGCCAATATGAATGCATTATAAACATCAAAGGAAATAAAGGAAGCGGTAGAGTTACAGGGATCAAAGAAAATAGACTCTTACTTTTACACTTCATGAAAAAACAAGTCTTCTGTTGGTCAGTAGAAAGAGATATGGACTGAGATAATAGACCTACAACTATTAAATGGTAATTCTGCAAACAGCTGCATTTTAAAGCCACTGACCAGCAATTTAGGAGAGCTGAAACTTCTGGCAACAACAACATGCTAAGTCTACTGGAAGAAAAAATACAAAGATAATTTCAAACACCCACTGGGCTACTGAGGATTGGCCTAAACTACTCCTGTGTGTTCTAACATAATGGTGCAGACAAAGCAAAAACTGATTCATACATACCTTATTGTAAAATAATAAGTTTTTCAGACAAGACCAAAGTCTCAGGTTTTCTACCAGCTGAAATTTAAATTTGGTCAGATAGAAACAAGTTCAAACTAATGTGGAAGGAGGGAAAAAGAAAGGTCTCAACATGTTTCTCACTTTTTCCTGGCACATAATCCTATTGTTCTTTGCATTTTGGAGGATGCTTCATCTTAGAAAACCAAACCAAATTTAGTAAAGCAAATTTCTGTATTGTCCTACATTACAGATAATGAAACACAAAAAAACCGCTACACAAAAGCTCTGTTTTCTTACATTAGAAGAGAATAGAAAAGGTATTCTATGTTGATGAAATCCACAACATAATCTTTACTCACAGGTAGTCTCAAATTATGCTTTAATATTTTTATCAGTATATAAGACTGAGAGGGCTAGGCAAGAAATTAAATTTACTAAAAGAACTTCCTTTTTGATTGAAAGCTAACAGTAGTGACTCCTCACTTCTGAGCTAAGACCTGTGTTGTTCCCACCAGGTCCACCATGAGTACTCTCTCCATATTTTCATATTTTCTTTTATTTGATTCCTTCTTTGAATTGTAGCAGTGAGCTCCTTAGGGAGCCTCCCAATTTCAGGGGTCAGATACTTGTCTTTGATAACACCAAAATGACTTGTTTTTTTTCACTGAATCTTTGTTCCAATAGGATTTCAGAATATTTCTAGAATCCTTAATAGTCCTTAATTTGTTACCATTTTATATTAATTCCTAACAATATTTTCTTCTATGCTTTTGTACAATTTTAATTCTATTTTCAGATCATCGAGAGGCCCTGACAAATGCTCATTAGCATCTTGTTCCCCTTCTCATGACCAAACAGACCATTACTGTGCCTTTAGGATGTTCCTGTGTCAAAACCACCATCTGTCTCCCCTGTGCTCTTTTACTCCCTGTACAAAGTTTTCCTCAGGGGAATTCTTGATATACCAGGTAATAGATATTCAACTTAGAATACTAACTTCATAGGGGGTTTTGAGTTCACATTTCTACTATTCTAAAGATTTTCTTTCTTTAGTTATGCTGTCTTGGCTTTCATCCTGTTAGAACAGGAAGCAGCAAAAATTATGTGAGGGCTTGAGCACCTATGCTATTAGAACAGGGTTTTGCAGCCAAGAGAAAAGGCAGCTCCAAGTCAATCTTATTGTAGCCTTTCAGTACTTAAAGAGGACTTATAAGAAAGATGCAGACAGTCTTCTTAGCAGGGCCTGTTGCAACAGGACAAGGGATAATAATCTGAAATTAAAAGATAGGAAATTCAGAACAGCTACATGGAAGAGATTATTTACACTGAGAATGGTGAAACACTGGCATGGATTACCCAGAGAGGTGGTAGATCCATGTAAACATTCAAAGTCAGGTTGGATGAAACTCTGAGCAACCTGGTCTAGCTGAATTCTTTACTCATTGTAGGGGGTTCAACAAGATAAGCTTTGAAGTGCATTGAAACCCAGAGCATTCTATGATTCAGTGATAACTACTAACCAGTTCAACTGCAACTAGTTTCTCAGAAGTCTAAAATATCTTCATCCTCTGAGTTATTCCCTGAGTAGAACCACTGACATCCTTCATGGGATTGTTGCTTAATTGTTCTACTGAAGTCCTTTTTATGTATTCAGAGAAATTGCAACAGCAAAGAAGCCACAAGATTAATAAACATTGCAAAATTCATCACATACCTTTATCTACACCTGCTGGTTGTCCCTTTTTTAAAGCACAGAGTTGTTCAAATCCAAGTCCAAGATGTTCCATGAAAACAAAGACCAAAATGACTTCCAGTAATAAAGCTGATTACTTCTCACAACATAAGGTGAGAAAAGAAAGCAGAAATTACAGTACTGACATAAGACAGTCTGTCCCTAAGCAGTCCTTTAGCAATGTGCAACTATAACAGGTCTGAGGGAACACACAGAAAAAAAAAGTGTTAATTAATTAATTAAGCAGCATCCCACTCTTCAGCACGTGATCTGCTTGATTTATTCAGTGAGACTAACACATTACCTCCTGTGATATACAGGATCTCATACAGCCTCCAACAGTGTTGACAGTGGAGCACACAGGTAGCTCCGTACACGGGAGGCAAAGAAAAATTAATTGTAAAGCATGACTGTGACATAACCACAGCACCAGCTACTTGTACCTAAAGCATACCAAGGAACACTGAATGAATTATTTTGTCCTTTCATTTGGCAGCCCAAATAAGCCGCTTGCTTACATTTTTTCCCCCAACTGACAGTAAGAAAAAAAACAAACACTGTTCCCAGCAAAAGGAGGGCACTGGCACTCAAGTTATGAGTTTACCTCATTCTTAAGTTTTCTTCAAGTAATCCACTCTTGAGAGAATGTTCTGGGACTGACCGTGTAATTTACACCCAGGCAAAGTGTAAATGATAAAATCCTAGCCCTGTTTCACACAAGGAGATAATTACAATCTCACACAGTTTTGCATCAACTAGGCGTAAATAACCAAAGATGATTTGTGGTTACGGGAAACACAGTGAATAACTTTTTGCCATGCTGAGTCCTTAGTCCTTTTAGCATTGAGAGGATAAACAGACTTCATATAATCATACAAAAAAAAGAAAATAACATCAAAATACACTAAAAAAATATTATTAGGGTTTTTGTAGTTATCATCACCCAGTATAATTACCTACATGGGTTGTATTTACTTCATTAATAATGTTCATGAAGAATGAAAATAGAAACAACTCTCAATCAAACTCTGTTTTTCTGTCGAGTCATCCATTCTTCTATCTATTTCTTTATCAAGACACAGAAAGTTATAGAAGCTTATTGTGAAGGGGCAAGGGAACCTTTCACAAACATTCTTCACCCTCCCACAGATCTCTTGTTTAAAGAGAGTCTTTCTGCAGAAACAGGTGCTTTTAGAAGAGCTGCACTTCCTGCTTTGTTCTGCGGGTCCTTGCCACGCCTATTCCACACACAGCTGCTTACTATCTCAGATTAGCTCAACAATGAACAAACTAAACGGGCCACTGCATCAGTACAGAACCATTTGCGAGCAGTACCCTCCCAATCTGGACAAGGTCTTTGAGAGTAACTCACTGTAAAACAAAGGGTCATGTAGAACTGTGCCTGAACAAATGGGTTTGTCTGCCCAAGCATTTTATTTGCATTTTGACCAAGCTATTTTAGTGTCTTGGGAAGGATATGGTTCGCAAAGCTTATTTGCAGATAACTCAGCTACCACCAGAAGGTACTGTACTGTACAAGATCCCTATATATTTGCAGCAGGTTTGGATTTCCATGTCTGCACATCTTGTTTCCATCATAGGCAGGACTGGGGGTCCTGACATACCACTAGCTCCAGAGTGCAATCAAGCTCTGACTCAGGCAACTAAATTAAAAGCCATCAGTTAAATGGATATGACTACTCCTCCCAGTGTGCAGCAACAAGATGAAAATTAAGTACCTCAAATACTAAGACAACTAATGTGCTGCTTCGCAGCTGCAAACAAAAGGCTGGTATAATCACCAGAGTTCAAGCTAGTGGTTTCCACAAAATGTAATTCAGCTCAGCTGTCTCTGTGAATCCCACCAGGAGAGCAGCTGAGCAGGAGTATTCATTTCCAAGCTGACTTAATAGCAAAACAACTGAGGAAAAAAATGGCTCATTCAAGGAATGAAGCTAATTCACTGATACGATTTTTCTTTATTGGGGTAAAAGCTGGCCATGACACAGTCAGAGAATAATCTAGTTTGGAAAGGACTTTTGGATGCCAAGAATTCACCCCCCTGCCAACACACCATCACTTCATGCTAAGTGAGCACTAGAGGGAGATACCAATTGCAGGTACACATCATAACTCCAGTCTTGAAGACAAAATCCTGCACCACCTCATTAGCTCTGAACAAGCAGGTTAGGAAACCATCGACTTTCTCCATTTTATGTTGTCCAAATACTTGGTGAACATTTCAGACTGAATCCTTAAGATTATTTGGTAAGTATTATTTAACTAGTCTCCAACAATTATTAATTATGTCTTTAATTAGAACTGGACATACACCATATTCTGCAGTATGACTGCTCCAAGAAACATTCTATAATGGTATTTCCTGAGCCATCACTGGCTTTTGAGAGAGATTACATCAAAACACAATTACCAAAATGTCTTAGAAAAAGCAGCTTTCTTCACACACATTCCTGTTATTAAGCCTTTCACTAAAACAGCTTGGGCAAGCATGGAGAAAGTATAAGCACAGACAAGGAAAATTTACCATATTTCTTTATTCTGTGTAAACACAACAGGGCTTTCTTTAAGTTCTTTAATCAGCTGTAATTATTCTGATCTTATATTGAGAAAGAATGTGTAGGAAATATTTTTGCAATCAAATGATCAGGAAAGATAATCTGAAGTGCTCTACATCCAACATTACAACTAATTCTCTTAATCTTTAGCTTTACTCCTCTTAAAAGCACTGAAATTTCATGAGCTGTACCTCATCTGGCTGTAGGTATTACTTTGTGTATCACCACTACACCCTAATAAAACATTAGTTCAGTTATGTGGAATGCTGAGAACGAGATCAGAGAATCATAGAATCATTAGGGATCAGAAGGGACCTCGAAAGATCATCTAGTCCAACCCCCCTGTCATAGCAGGATCACCTAGATCGAGTTGCACAGGAAAGATCCAGGTGGGTCTTGAATGTCTCCAGAGAAGGAGACTGCACAACCCCCCTGGGCAGCCTGTTTCAATGCTCCATTACCCTCACTGTGAAGAAGTTCCTTCTGATATTTTTATGGAACCTTCTCTGTTCCAGCTTGTACCCATTGCCCCTTGTCCTATCACCTTGACAAGATGACATTGAGAAGAGTCTGACACCCACCTCTCACATATTTATAGACATTAATGAGGTCAGCCCTCAGCCTCCTCTACTCCAAGCTAAAGAGACCCAGCTACCTCAGCCTTTCCTCATAAGGCTTCCTTCATCATCTTCGTTGCTCTATGCTGGAGATCCTCCAGCAGCTCTGTGTCTTTCTTGAACTGAAGGGCCCAGAACTGGGCACAATACTCCAGATGTGGCCTCACTAGTGCAGAATAGAGTGGGAGAGGAACCTCTCTCAATCTGCTAACCAACCCCCTTCTGATCCCCCCCCGCTTCTGGATGCTGTTGGCCTTCTTAGCCATAAGAGCACACTCCTGGCTCATAGACATCCTGCTGTCCACTAGCACCCCCAGGTCCCTTTCTCCTACCCTGCTCTCCAACAGTTCAACCCCCAACCTGCACTGGGGTTGTTCTTGTCCAGATCAAACACTTAATGGTTTTTTTGTTGGTTTTTTGCACTTAAATTGAATCTATTGCCCAATATATATTTTCTGGTAGGAAATCCACCTTCGAAAATCTGTTGTGATGTCTACGTTACAAAATCAAGATTGATACAACACAACAGACAAGCATTAGGAATACCCTATTAGAAACAAATGCAATCCAAGTCAATCCCTACAGCAAAATTTTGCCACATTTTTTATTAATTAGGAAAGCAACACAGGAGATGTTCTTTGGCTACACACACCATTTGTCCTTTGGTGTGTCACAACAGGCAGAACATTATACCACCAGCTTGCCTTTCAGAAAGTAAAACTTTAATAATGAATCATAGAATTATTTAGTTTGGAAAACATCTTTAAAATCAGGGAATCCAACTATCAATCTGTTTGTACCAATCCTGTCCCATGTTCATGGATGATTATTCAACTACTTCCCTGAGCAGCCTGGTGCAAGGCCTGATGACTCTCGATAAAGAAATTTCTCCTAATGTCCAATCTGAACTTTCCCTGGTTCAACTTGAGGCTTCTGATGCTATTGCTTGTTACTTGGGAGGAGAGACCAATCCTCACATCTCTACAACATCCTTTCAGGCAGTTGTAGACAGCAAAAAGGTCTCCCCTCAGCCTCCTTTTCTTCAGACTAACCAGCCCCAGCTCTCTCAGCCTCTCTTCATGAGGCTTCTTCTCCAGACCCTTCCCCAACCTTGTTGCGCCTTTTTGAATTCACTCCAGCATGTCAATGTCTTTCTTCTATGGAGGTGCCCAAGGTAGTCCACAGCACTCAGGGTATACCACTGTGTGTATTGATATTAGAGAAGGATAAAGAAATTTAATCAAATGGAGAGCAATGAGGCTGATGAAGGGACTAGGCTGAGGGAGTTGGGTTGTTTAGCCTGGAGGAGACTCGTGAGGGACCTTCACCTCTCTCTATTACTCCCTGATGGAAAGTTGTAATCAGGTGGGGGTTAGGCTCTACTCCCAGGCAACTAGCAACAGGATGAGAGGGCAGGGCCTGAAGCTGCACCAGAGGTGGATTAGGTTGGATATCAGGAAGCCCTTCCTCATGGAATGTGTGGAGCTTAATGGTATGGTCTGGCTGACGTACCACATCAGGTGATGTTAAGTCATAGACTGGGTTTGATGATCTCAGAGGTCTTTTCCAGCCTCAAAAATTCTGTGACTCTGTGATTTGCTTTTGTGCCACAACAAGCGTATGTGAATGGATACATACATAGACATCTTCCTTCCTAGGAAGCCAGTTTACATTTTCAGAGCTACACCTACAGATGAACACTAAACTCTTTGTCAGACATTAAATTTCATTTGAAACAATCAGACCACTCTGTTTTAAATTGTTGACCTCAAATAGCTTATTATTAAACTGTCAGCTATTTGTCTGAAAATACTAAAATGGATTTAGTGTGGCTTCCAGTATCTCCAAGACTTATGTGTCGGTGTAAAACGCATTATATATTTTTTCAATGACAAGTCCAGCGTGTCAGTACCATTATTTCTCCTCTTGTTGTGCACCCAGGATATACACTATTATGCTTCGGAAGCCTAAAGATCAGCTTGGGGTGGTGCAAATTACACAGATAACTCACAGCACCGTACCTTCCCATTTGTTCTGTTATTTCTGACGGTAATGTTAAAATTGAGTAACACTGCTCTGTCCAATATTGAGTTTCTGATTCACTCTGGCAGGATACCATTAGCAGTTATTCAGACTTTGTCTGGATACTAAATTTCATTATATTATCTGTTAAGGTAATACTGAATAATACCCAACCATTTTCTTGGCACATAACTCTATATCCTCTGATGTGAATGAAGACATCAATGTTCAAGAAGCCTCAACAAGACATAAACTTTTTTGTCCTGGAGTAAGAACATTTAAACAGGAAAAAATAAGTTTCTAAATTATAATTGACAGCTGCTTGTGATATTTAAAAGGACTTACACTAAGGCATCTGTTCAGATTGTTTTTGTTGATTTTTCAGGATTTTGTAAGGGTTCAAGTTCTCTCAAGCAGGACATCCCATTGAAAACACTTGGAAATCAGAAAGAAAAACCTTGGGTTTTCAATGATGTCAAAGCATCCTACTAAGCACAGAACTGTTGTGTCACAGACTTTGCAAGTGCAAATTAGTTCTTACAGTTCCCTAAATATTGTATAACATCATAGAGGAACTGCTCACACACTATGCATAGAGGAACTGCTCAAAACTACAAAGCAACAGCTTTAATCTCTATGTTTTCAGAAGGCTTCTCAATAACACAGAGTGAGAAATTGAGAAAAAATATTAGTTCTGTTTAACTTTCAGCATCCTCCTAGCATTAGGTTGTAAAAACAGGAACAGACTACAAATATCTACTTGCATATTTAAATAAAATTATTTTCAAAAGGCCAAATCCACCTCTAAATATTGAACTTTTTAAAAACAAAAACACTGATAGCTTACAATTGCTATCATTTAGAAGTGAGATGAAGGATCAGAATCACCAGAGACAGGCAGGTGCTTTAGGATCTGAGGCACAGTACAAAAAGAAGGCTTAGAAATTAGCTATCTGCATGGAACACTCCAATCTTCCAGACCAAGTTAAAGACAGTTTTCTTTGAAGAGTACTTAAATGTCTTCATACAAACAATAACAAATCACATAATGCCTGGGTGCACTCCTGCATGTGTTATGTCACACTAATCCCTTTATTTTAAAGAGAGGAAATGAACATCTCTTCTTCAGAAATGAGTGTAATGAAAGAACTGGTAAAAACCACAAATCTTTCTGATCTTCATGAAAGCCAACCAAATGGCTTGCTTAAATACACATTATTATTGCAGCACACATTAAATTGGGGTTACATGTACTACTGTATATGTATGCATAAATGTTTTCATCCTCTCAAATACAGAGAGATTGTTGATGCACCTGTTGACTTCAATAATAAGACTTCAGCAACACATGATAAGGTCATTAGCTACTAAAGTTTGTATGAATCTAGGCTAATACCTACTTTAAAGTTTTTCAAGTCTAAGAAATCTAGGCAGGTTTATAGCTAACTAACCCTTTAATCTTCCAATTGCTGTCCCAACAGGCTAACGCCAAAATAATCTTGACATCCAAACAGGAGCAATTTTGAATTTGCAGTTAAGAAAGGGTTAACAACTATCTATTGTTTCTGAGGCTTTCTAACAAATGCACTTCCATCAGGATATTTGCTTCACTGCACAGTTTATCAGGAATGGTTTGAGAACAACATTTGGCAATACAATTCTCTAAACAAGAGTTAACTTTCCAGAGGAGATGTGAGAACTAGGGGCAGAGAAGACAATCAGCAGCCCAAAAGCTTGTAGTCATACTGATGAAATTAAAGCAGTTTAGCAAGAAATGCCTATTTCTGCTGGCATTTGGCAGAAAGACTGGGCAAGTGATGTGCAGTGAGGAAATCCGTACCTCTTTAGTGTTATACATGTGAATCCGTACTGCCCACACATATGCAGGGATTTTCCTTTTATCTTTTTTCCACAACTACAACTCAGAGTGAAGAAAATGAGATGCAAATCATGGAAATGCAGAATCGCAGAATTATTAAGTCTGGAAAAGACTGCTAAGATCATCAAGCCCAACATGGGACCTAACATCACCATATCAGCCACAACAGGGCACTAAGTGACACATCCATCCATTCCCTTAAACACCTCCAGGGATGGGGACACCAACACTGCTCTGGACAGTCTATTTCAGGGTCTGATCACCCACCCTTTCCATGAGGAAGGGCTTCCTAAGATCCAGCCTAACCTTCCCCTGGCACAGCTTCAGGCCCTGCCTTCTCATCCTGTTGCTAGTTGCCAGAAAGAAGCCACCTGACTACAACCTCCCATCAGGGAATTGTAGAGACTTCAAAAAATTAAAATATAAAACATTTTTCATCCAGGGGGGGCCTCACCAGTGCCCAGTATAGGGGGGAATTACATCCCTAATGCTTCTGGCCACACTATTCCTGATACAAGCCAGGACGCCACTGGCCTTCTGGGCCACCTGGGCACACTGCTGGTTCCTGTTCAGCCAGTTGCCAGCCAGTCCTCTCAGGTCTCTCTCTGCCAGGTTGCTCTCCAGCCACTCATCCTCCAGTCTGTAGCTGCTGGGGGTTATTGTGGCCAAAGTGTAGGACCCTGCATTTGCTCTTGTTAAACCTCATCCTGTTGGCCTCATACATTGACTTTGTCTGTCCAGATCTTTCTGCAGCATCTTCCTCCCCTCTAGCAGATGGGTAGTCACCCCTAACTTGGTGTCATCCGAGAATTTACAAAGGGTAGACTCAGTCCCATCATCCAGGTCATAACTCAGAGGAAGTCCTCAAACACCACAAGCTTTTCAGTAAGGACAGCATTACATGAAGCCAGAGCACAGCATCAGTTCCCTGACAGTAGTTCCTCTGCATTTTGTCAGTTAAATACAGCTTCATCCTAAGCTCACTGTATATTATGAAATAGTAAAGGTAAGATGTGGCTTCTAGAAAGGTGATAATGTTACATAAAACCGTGCAAGACCTTCATTGATTTTGATCAGTTTTGCAATTCTGGGAGTAACATAGTGAGACAGCTGAGGTATCTAATCAGTAGGGAAAGAAACCTCTATCATTGTTTTACAGAATGGTTCACAGGATATTTGGGGATACAAATGGAGTCAAAAATAAAACTGTAGGAAGTAGAGGGCAAGAAAAAACACCCTGAATGAATTGAAACATACACTAAAACTTACAGCTTAGAAACTTTGATAGAAGACTCAATATTAATATCTGTGGTTCTAGGAAGATAAAGCCAAGCAGAACATCAAGAGGACTCTCAGATTTGAACCAGGGTTCATGCAGGACACCACAGACAAAGGAAAAACATAAGGCCCCCATGCAGATCACATCTTCTAGATATGGTGACCTCTCAAGATCCAACAAGGTCTGGAAGAACATCTCATAATAAAAGGCAATCTTGCCAAAGTTCTTAATTTAGCAAAGCAAGAATCCTCATGGAAGTATAAAAAAAGCCTGTGCTTCTCTTAACCCCACTGTGCTTCACCTCACTACTTTGGCTAGGAAAAGAGCAACGTAAATGTTTTCCTGGTCTGTTATAGATGACTGAGATTTTTGCCTCAAGAATATTTTAAGAAGTAGTTTCATGTCTAGCTTCCTATCAAATCAGGATCATTTTCAATATGAAAATAGAAAATTACTGTAAGATATCCAGATGTTGCCAGTGACATCTGTATCCTCCTCACCATCATCCCCCGGTCTGTGTAATGCATTCCCTCAACACCTGTGTAAACAAGTATGTGCATGTGTACTGATACTTCTTCTACATAAATCTTTATTACCTTAATCTATTAACATAACTGTCATGGTTTGAAAGCATGGGTTGTGCATTTCTGCATGGAAACAATTTTGCTGGTCTCTCTTGGACCCACCCCTAGCAGCTGCAGCCTCCAGTTGTAAGGGCAGAGTTCCAGCTGTGGGTGGGGGGAGCCTTGTTGTGTGACCTGGGCCTCCCCTATTAATCTGAGGGAAAATTTCCAGGATACTCTTTTCACCAAGATGCCTGCCCACAGCAGCAGTGGGCCACAGCATGCCCCCCCCTCCAAGGCTGTGCAGACTGACTCAGCATCAGCACAACCCTGGAGCAGCACAGGGACAACAATTCATGATGTTAAGCTGACTGAAGCAGCAGTGGGTGGAAGAGTGGCCACAAACTGGCCAGCAAGTTTGCAGCGACAGCCAGCAACACTACAAACCAATAACTTTGGAGACATCTGAACTGGTGAGCTGTAGCCTCTTGTTGCCTGCACACTGCCTGTATCTGTGGGGAAAAGAGCCCCCAGGCCCTGGGAAGGGGCTGCTGCTGCTTCTGCTGCCTACTGCCCCAGCTACTTACACCGTCTTGACTACGTGGCCGGCACCGTATTGTCTTGGTTCTAGCTCTGGAGTGGAGAAGCTGTGTCACAGCTGTGACAGAAATTGGGAAATGCTTGAGTAAGTGGGAAAACAAGGCCAAGGGGCATTTAATGCTTTCCTTTGTTGCTTGGCTGGACTCTGTGTGCTGAAAAAAACTGAAGACACTTGTAATTCTTAAACCTTTGACAAATTGCCAAAATATTGGGGGTGAAGTGTATGCTGTTGCATCCGAGTGCCTGCTGCCTCTGAAGATACGCTTGTCTGTCCTGGCGCATCTGCCAGTCCATCTTCAGGCTATGTCACACGATGTCCTGAAGACCTCACTGAAAGCAAGAGACACTGTGTATTTCTGCAAGTAGCAGGGGCAGAGCCTAAGAGGGAATCTCTGCTCCAGGGGTGGCCTCAGTCATCCATTTGCTTGCAGTATATGCCCCTTCCCCCAGGCACTCCTGTTGGAAGCCAAAGACCAGTACATAGTTCTCTTCCCCTCTTCTCAGAACATGTGTAGTGGTGCTGTGACAGTTTCTGTTTCTTTGTTCACTTATTTGGGATTTCTTATTTCTTCCTCCTGGGTATGGGTCCAATAAAATACTTTGTTTTCCCCGAAGTTTCTTCATTGCCTGGTAAATTCTACCCAAGAGCTAGCTGGCTGGCCTGCTTAAGAATGCAAGCACAAAACAAAAGGACCAGTGGAGGCCTTTCAACCAACAACAATGAGCCACTTCAAAACCTTTTAAGCTGTACAAAAGGAGGGAGGTGGGGTGTAGGGCTCTCCTCAGCAGTTTGCATCAAAAGAATTATTATTATATTTACACTGATGAGATTGGAAATAGACATTGATTTCTCTAAATATATTCATTTTACATTTAGAGCTCTGTCCAGAAAATGGGTATGGGACTTAATATATTTCATTATTTCTCTGATCTTTTAATCCACATCTATACCAACAGTCCCACTACAGAAAATGGGATCAGGGTGCTTAGGTGGGTAAAGAAAATAAAAATTAAAAAATGGTTTACTTGTTTATATTAGGATTACTCACACAAGAAATGAATTCCATTTTTATAATCATAGCCAGTAATGTTCCTCATGTGCTTGAAAATTTCTATGATCCAGCCCAGGGCAACTCAATGAGCTGAGGATTTCCATAATCTTGTCATAAGAATCTATGCATAAGAGATTAGAAGGTGGCTCAGCTTTGTTCAATGAGAAGCTACAGTCTACTACCTCTGCCCCACAATCATTGTAGAGAATAATAATAATAATAAAAATAAAATCGCAATACCATACGACAGCTTTATCTCTTCTTCCTGTCAGATGGCATTAAACTGTGAAATAATTGTGTAATGAAAGATTACCTTTTTCTTCTCCTTTACAGAATCTTGCTTTTCCAGCTCATCAGACTGATGGCACTAGAACATACAAGTCTGTATTTTAAATACACTATCAACAGTAAGAACAACAATTCTAAATTCCTAAATATTCAGGAAGTTTCCCTTTGTTCACATTCCTGTATTCCCAGAAGTTACTCTGCTTGCTTAGCAAATGTTTCCAAAAGATATTTTATCAGGCTGTTTTTTGTTCCCTAATAAAAACCACACAATTAATCAGATATTTACCCCAAAATTAGGACATGTATTTGCTTAAGCTACTTTGCTTAACCTTTTGCTTTATGCCTTACTTTTGCTTTTATGTACATTTCTTCCTTTTTTGTTTTTTTTTAACTGACTAATGCTAAGAATGTCAAGTGCACCACTGACAGAATCACAGAATTATTGAGGTTGGAAAAGACCTCTGAGATCATGAAGTCCAGCCTACAGCCTAACATCACCAGCTGGACCAAGGCACTAAGGCAACATCCAATCTGGCTTTGAACACCTCCAGGGACAGTGACTCCACCACTATCCTGGGCATCGCATTCCAGGGTCTGATCATCCTTTCTATTAGGAAGGGCTTTCTAACATCCAACCTAAATTTTCCCTGGCACAGATTCAGGCCTTGCCCTCTCATCTTGTTCATAGGTGTCTGGGAGAAGAGCCCAATCCCTACCTGACTAAAACCTCCTTTTAGGGCCTGCTCCACCCTCTCAATCTGTCTCTTGGACTCAGAACTGCCCCCAGTATTCAGGCTGAGGCCGCACCAGTGCTCAGTACAGGGGGAGGATTACATCCCTAGTCCTGCTGACCACACTATTCTTGAGTACAAGCCAGGATGCCATTGGCCTTCCAGGTTACCTGGGCACACTGCTGGCTCCTGTTCAGACAGTTGGCAACCAGTACTCCCAGACACAGTTTGTTTTTTCTTCCTGGTGCTACCACTCTTCATAAGAAGTTTTGCATTCCTTTTGCATATTGACATGATAAACTAATGTCTTAAACTTTCTGCTTTCAGCCACTACCAAAGTAAGTGCTGAATGGATTGATTAATATGCAATCAATCAATTAATATGCAATAAAATCTAATAAATCTTGAATGCTTATCTTAAAAATTCTTTGCATGTAGTTTAAATATTAGAACCTTCTTTTCTCAGGTGAATAAGAGTTAGTAAAACCTAATCCCAGGTAGTACAGTACAAAGCTTGTTTGTATGCTACAGTTGCAATGATTTATTCTTTGCATCCTTCTGTCTTTGAAGAGAGAATGACAGGCCTTAAGTTTGGCTCAGTCAACAGCCATCATTTTACTTCTGTACGTACAGGAGAGAAGGGCACATCAAATGACTTGCTTTCTGTATGCTGGCCTGAGATATTTGAGGTCTCCTTAGGCTGCCTCCACACTGGTTCCTGCTATCTAACATCCCTATTTTTTCTTCCACACATTTCTTATTGATCTGCTTAGGCATTAGTGATTTTCCAGGGTCATTAAAACTGTCAGCCACTGTGAAAATGACAAAGGAAATCAGACAGTAAAAAATATGTTTTCAAATCATCTGCTCTTAGGTGTCATTCTAGGATATGCAAAGAACTGACAAACTCAGAGCTATTGGTAGTGCTATGGGAGCACACAGAGCATATAAAAGCTATCAAATGGCTGAGCAAGGTCAAAGTGTTTTCCTCTATGAAGTAACTTTCCTGATGAAAATACTGATCGGAAGGTAAAAAGTGGTCTAAAGTTCCCCAAAAGGAGATAAAATCAACTCACTGTAGTTCTGAGGGGTTTTGCTTGTTTGCTGAGCTCAGTCAGTAGTTTTAGCCACTTGTTTTTAAATGCAGACAAGTGCAAATAAAACCTTTTATAGTAGCTCAAAACATGTTAAGGAACTCTCCAAAGAGATATGACCAAGAATTAGAGATCTCTCACATTGTAAATGAGCACTGGCAACTTCACAGCAATTTTAACAGATCAGGGTAAATCACTGTCTCTTGCTAACATTATTAAAGACATATAAAGTAGAAATTATTTAAATTAATGAATTAGTACATCGCACGTTCTTGGCACTAAGACAAGATACAAAAGCACAGAAGTTGTCACTGCTGGTGATAAAAGTGTGTCTGAAACACTCAAATATCTAGAAGTGTACTTCAAGACAACCAAGGCATCACCTGCCCCAGCAGATAATTTACAATTACAAAGAACCGTGTACCATCAAGCTTTGCTGGTACACGACCACATGTATTTCTCATTTTCCTAGGAAAATAACCCTTACAATATCATGAACATGAGTATAGGAAAAAGACAACTGGGGGTGGGGGGTGGAGTTGGTGGGGGAAGTAGAAAGTTTTTTGTCTTCATACTTAGTTTATAGCAACATCTTAAATTTCTAATCCCTGGAGTTGAGACAACTTCTGATATAAAATACTACAATTTCTAGGTAAATGGTAATTTTTTTGTTATTTCTATGTCTCTGCAAGTTATTAATTCAATGGATATGGATATGCTTCTGCCTAAAACTCAGTTACTTTCCTTTCATATTTTATTTGCAAAAGTCCCAAATAACAAAAGCACTAGCCTGGAGGGTGTTAAAACTCCATGAATTACAGCCTGAAGAAATAAGACAATCCTGAAGTGCCCCTTGAGTCAATTTCACAACAGCAACCCAAATTATTAACTTCTACACTCCACTGCAGAGGAAGAATATTTTTTGTAGCTTGTGAATTTACTTTATCCTTTGGAAGCCTTCGGATATGATTTTCCAAAGTACAGCTGGACCAAATAAAAGTCGACCCTTTAACTCAACCACCAGCTCCACAAGAAAAGCACTTCCCCAGGTATAAGCAACACAACAGTTTTCTAAGCATTTTATGTTGGCTTTTTTTTAGTGTAGGTAAGATTTAAGTCCTCCTACAGCTGTATCTCTTATTTTACTTTAACAGTGCTGAACATTTAGAAGCTCAAGATTTAATACTCAGACACTGCTTTAGCTCTCTTCTCTTCTTGTAATAGATGCAACTTTAGTACGTTGTCTTGCCTGACAGTTATGGGAATTTATTAATCATAAGCCAAATAACCCATTTCATTTTCCCTCTTTGGTTACCAAATCCACATCCAGACAAGAGACAACAGGAAGTTTCTCTGGCCAGGTTTGCTGGCGATCAATCTCTGTTGTTACTGTAGCTTGCCTGGTTGCTCAGCAGGGAGCATGTGTTCCTACGTGCTTTCTGAAATATTAATACACAAAATTGTACTGAGGCTTCTGATAGCAGCATATTGGTTTCTCTGTGGTTTTCTGATTAGAGTTGTATCGGTGATTACGAGAAACCAGTGGCGCCAAAATGGGTTAAACCTAATAAGGATTTGAAAGCTGATAGCATAATTTAAGAGGGCTTGGAGTCGCAAAGCTACAGACCTGGCTGACCCCAGCAAATTAAAGTGTTTGTTGATGTTCTGTTATAGACATCTCCTAGTCAACCAAAAGCAGATATATTAAGTGAAGAATTGACTTGTGGTTCACAAAGATAGGCCAGTCTTTCTGCCTTGTTTCTGGCAGTGGACTCAAAAGTAAAGGAGGGGCATCATGGCTTCTATTTTTATCAGGGCTCTTGGGAAAGCAATCTTCAAAAACATTAACTTCTACTTGCAACTAAAGAAACATAATAGCCTGAAAACCTTTATCATCATAATCTTACACAATATACGCCCTTTGGGAAATCTAAAAACAATTTAAGGAATGGAAGGCATGGGGAAAATCCTTTTACTTTGAGCATGATGATGATAACCATATAAGCTTTAGAATCAGTGCAACTGGAATATAGAAAGTGATTAAAAAACCCACTAAAATTTATATTGTGCTTTCAGAATCAATGCTAATTAAATGAAGTGGTGGCCAGCTCCTAGTGTTTTAAACTGAATCTTCTTACTAAATGTTTAATGACAATAAGTTGGCTTAGGAACATTTATTGCAGTCTTTCGAGGAGTGAAATTCTGTTTCCAGTGAGGACAAGCTGACAGTTTTAAGAATCCAGTAACTGAACAGGGAAAAGGGATTTTCATCGTTGCTAAGACTAAATTAATGCAAACAATGAACAGAGGTAACAGTCTCATGACTCCTCTTATAATCTTATTAGGCTCTGAAGAAGGCATCTGAATTTCCATGCCTTCCCTGTTCAGTTATGAAGGCACTTTTCTAGGTGTAGCCCAACAGGAATGGGAACAGCAGTCAGCACATTAAAAACACTGGGCAAAATAGGAATAGGGGTGCAAGATGCCAGTGGTACAGACACAAGGATAAGTGTTAGCTGACATTCTTAAGAGAAGAACTGTAAGGCCTCTTCTGTTCAAAGGCTATAACATCAGCAGCACTATTTATTCACTAAGACTGTTTGCTGAAGTTCAATTTATAACTTTCATTACAAAACAATAGTCTGAGTCTAAGCAAGGCCAAACACTCAATTTTGGTAGCTTTTTAGAGCAGAGAATCTTGCAGTCCTGATTGGACTGCCCAAGGTAGCTAATCCCTCAGAGTAGAGGCAATATTGTCAAGGAGAAAACTGAGTATTGGCCAGTCACACAAGTATTCCAAGAATGCTGCTCCCTCGCTATTACTGCACAGACTCCTAGTGTCAGAGAGAAGTCAGAGTTCACAGGGAAGAGGGTGGTTGGTTGACATTCAAGAATGTGGGGAGCCGGGGGCCACCAGGCCCTGCCTGGACTGGTAATGATTTTAAGCCATGCACTGGTGCTGTGCAGTGTGATAATTTCTCAGTAAGTCCTCCCTCAGTGTTGCTCCAGAGGCAATTAATTCAGTCGTAAAACTCACTCTTCATGAAGTCAACTTCCACCCTTTAGGAAATGATCATTTAAGCACAGAAAGCAAAGCAAGTAGCCTGTGATCATCACAGACAGAATTTGAATGTAAACTGAGATTAAAATGGGGGAGTTCCCAACTGTCAGTGTTGTCAGTGCAGAGAGCCCATCTACTTTAAGAAAATGAAAAATATTCTGTTAGCTCTGCATTCTGCAAAAATAGCAGGATGGTGAGGTTTTTGCTCCCATTTGCTTTAAAGTTTAAGCACTTACATGAATTTCCTGCATTCATCTCTTGTGCCAATGACTGCAGCGTCACTGCTGAGTGATGCCTGGAGGCCCAGTTCCTTCAGCGATCAGAATACTTCTTCTCTGACGGTGCTTCTGGGGACACCAGAAAGGTGCTGCAAGAAGCTTTCAGCTTAGCTCTTAAAGGTGGCCTCTCATTTCTATTCCAAGGTAAATATTAGGAAAGGGGACCTTGGCCCATTGGAGGCACTATGAAACACTCTCAAAGCATTCAAAGAGAGAGCAGATAATTCTCTTAAATTTGGTTACTACTCTGTATAAAAATTAAAAACCAAACTTATACAAGTTCCTAAATAATCCATAATTTGTCTTGTCCATATATGGGAAGGGACCTGCACCTGTGTTACCTGTGACTAAAGAGCCCTCTAATTCCAAAAGCTAACATGAAAGTGTCAAAAAACACATTATTTTCAGGAAAAATAAAGACACCCCACAAACCTCCCAACGTGCTGCAAGTGAAAACTGAGTGCTGTCAATTTGACATTTCATAAAGGTTTCCAGAAACAATAACCAATTACACAGACAATCTTGGCATCAAACTGCTGTTATTCAATCGTCCTACTTTTTGTATAATTGTAAGTTTCAGTAGCAGGTCCACTTCTGAGAATGTAAAACCAACAGGACAATGCCACAATAAAAGACTGACTGTCCTTTATTGGAACTAAAGTGTTCCATGGCTGACTTGTCACTCCCTCCAGGTGGCAAACTGTTGACTGAACAGTGATACTAAAAAAATAACCAACTTTATCTTCTTGAAGCCTTAACTTTTTCCTCCATTTGTAGAACAAGTTCTTTTCTCAAACTATTGATGGATAAAATTAAGATGGTGATGGGGGCTCAGAGTTTAGTACCACTTTGAGACAACACAATACATTTCAGTGATTATCATATGAAAACCTTAAATCAAATTCAATAGAAATTGTGTGGCTAAAGCTGTAAAAACCTATTTTGTGTGAAATAAATACAGAGGTTTATATATAAACCAGTTTGTTTTAGCTATTCCTGCCTAAAAAGACACTGTCAGAATAGAATAGCAGCAGGTGCCATGACAAAAAGCAACAGAAAAATGGCTAGGTTATTTCCCATGAACGTTAAGATAGTATTATAATTTGCATACTGTTCCTCTTAAGGCTTACATCAGGATTTCCTTTCCTTAGTATATATCTCCATTAAAAAATCACAAACTGGGAAATCATGACTCAATGATACCTAGAAAGATAATGTAAGTGATTTAGCAATTCAAAGGATAACCTGGTGGTGTAATCCTGAATTCCAGAATGCCTGGATGCCACCTGGATAAGCTGTACACATGCCACTTCCAGATGTAACTCCTGCCTCATGAAAAAGTTTACACTGGAGTAAACTTTTTAACACCTAAGTTCAATAACCTGATGTATTTTTACATTAAGTAGACATGTGAATTGGTACATAATCCTTCAGACAAGGACTAGGTTTCAAAATCACTCTTCACTGCTTAAACAGCCAAGGTAATGTTGGTAATTTTTACCTGAAAAGTCTTGAATTTTTTTTAGTAAAATTGAATAACATAAGTAAAAAATAAAAGCAGGATGCTTCCTTCTGTGCTATAGCTCAAGATAATTAGGATTCTCTGGACAGATGGGATAAACAGGATTAAGAGGTCTTAGGAAGAGGAATGATGTGGATGCAGCTCTGTGTTTGGAGACAGTTTCAGCACTAAAATGCTACATGGAAAAGCATCTCAACTCGGTGATGATTTAACAGAAAGATAGCTGTTGTAGTTATGGTCTGAAAACCTGTAGTAAACTGAGATCTTCAGATCATATCAACTAATTCGTTTCTTCTAAAGAATATAATCCTGCAAGGTCTGGACGCAATGTGGAAAGGCTTCCGGGAAACTGAATCTTTCAGCTGCTTGCACACATCCCTACAATGACTGAATATGTTTATCTGAAAATATGAGTTTGAAATGCTTTTTTCATAACTTTTGAAGGTGCCTATCTGCCGTGGAGAAAGAGAGAAAATTAGATTAGGAACTGAAGATTTCCTTAGGCATCTTTCTAATAGAATAGACACATCTTGTTTAACGTGAATGGATAATGTATTTTATTTTCATGGGAGAAAGAAAATAGATTTGTTGAGTGAAGTTCAGCTGTTTTCTTCACAAACATAAAGACAGGAATGAATATATTGACATTTCTTTGGTTTTCAGAAGTGCATATTAGGAAATATTTAGCAAAACAGCTTAATCCCTCCATGGGTGAACTTTACAAGCAGCATATGTATTTCTTCTGTTGCAGTAAGATCTCATAACAGACCATTAGTAGTTTGGCCAAAGGAAAAAAGAAATGGAAAAGCATATACTTTAATAAAAAGCATAAAAACTCGCACATGCAGCAGAAACTCCAGAAATGAACTGCAAAGTAGACTGTGAATATTACTAGGTAACAATAAACAGCTTTAGAAAAGTGCACAAAAAGGTATGGCAGTACAGATAAAAATAAAAGGATCTATCGTGTTTCCAGAAACAACTGCATTGAACTGATTTTCACTTTGAGACCACCTTTCACCTCAGTTGTCTTCCTTAATATGCATATTATTCAATAACTGCTGTGATGCTAGTGACGATATCCAATTCCTGGAGAATTCTCCACTTGATGTCTGAAGATATGTGTTTGTACTGGATGTATATAGAATCATAGAATCATTAGGGATCGAAAGGGACCTTGAAAGATTGTCTAGTCCAATCCCCCTGTCATAGCAGGATCACCTAGACCAAGTCATACAATAACATGTCCAGGTGGATCTTGAACGTCTCCGGAGAAGGAGACTCCACAACGCCCCTGGGAAGCCTGTTCCAATGCTCAGTTACTATCACTGTGAAGAAGAGTCCTATGTTCCAGCTTGCACCCATTGCCCCTTGTCCTTACAACCAGGTGACCTTGAGAAGAGTTTGGCTCCATCTTCCTGACACCCACTCCTCACATATTTAGAGACATGAATGAGGTCACCCCTCAGCCTTTCCTCATAAGGGAGGGGCTCTACATCCTTCATCATTTCCTTTGCTCTGCTCTGGACACCCTCCAGCAGCTCTGTGTCCTTCTTGAACTGAGGGGCCCAGAACTGGATACAATACTCCAGATGCAGTCTTACTAGTGCAGAATAGAGGGGGAGAAGAACTTCTCTCGATCTGCTAACCACCACCCTTCTGATGCACCCCAGGATGCTGTTGGCACATTGCTAGCTCATAGTCATCCTGTTGTCCACTAGCACCCTCAGGTCCCTTTCTCCTACACTGCTGCCCAACAGGTCAGTCCCCAACCTGTACTGGTCCTTGGAGTTGTTCTTGCCCAGATGTAAGACTCTACACTTACCCTTGTTGTACCTCATTCAGTTTCTCTCTGCCCAGCAGTCTAGCCTGTCCAGGTCTCACTGAATGGCAGCAGAGTCTGCTGGGGTGTTGGCAACTCCACCCAGTTTTGTGAATTTCAGCAAGTTGCAGAAACTACATGGGGATGGTTTTCAACAGCTCAGGAGCATGCAAAACAGTAGCAAACAACCTTCATGGTCTATTCAGAATAAATATGTTTCACAAAATTTCTACTGCCATTCTGCAGAAAGTGAAGTAAAAGTTTTCTTATCCATGCTAAAGAAACGAGTTTATTACTTCTTCCCGTAAGAACCCCGACATTCTCTAAAAGGTATTCAATTCATTTACCTTTGATGGATGAAAGCAACAGTCAGGTTTGTCTGAAGGAGGAACCAGAGTTCCAGAAAGTCTGGAGATAAGATGTAGCGTTCATATGTATGAATGCAATTCCACTGTATTAAATTAACTTCTTGCACTACTCATGTAATGTAAGAACAATATCAATATAATTCCTAAAATCTTATTAGTCAAAGTTCTTTTAAGCCAGCTGTTTAGTTCTTTGCTTACTCTTGTTTTTGCTCTGTTTAACAACAGCTACAAAGATGTCATCATCTTCAATTCTATGGAGTAGTATGAAAACTGTAAGCAACCTGGTTAAGGAAATTGTATCTTAACCAAAAACCAGCTGACCTTGATAGCATTGCCATATACTGATTAACCTGTAATTTAACATTAAATTGTATTACTGATAGCATGACTTCAAGGTATTAGTTAAGGCCAAATACTAAGACCTGAGAGTTGAAAGCTCAGAAATCCATTTAACAGACATCAGGTACTGAAAAAAATGAAAATAAAAGTAGTACTCTGGATCAAGGGACCAAATATAAGCATCCTTTAGATATTTCTATGAATTAAATAAATCATTAAAATTGAGTTCACAACCGGTTAACTGCATTAGACTCAAATTATTTGGTGTTTAAAATGTGTCTTTGCCTGTAACTCCACTGAAGCCAGAGAATAACTCTATTCTTTTTATAAAGAGCTTTTTAAGCAATATTCAACTTAGCATTTAGGCACAGGAATGCTCTGAATTCATGTAATTATTCTACTTTTGTGCAATTACCTAGTTAGCATGAGATTTTTTTTTTAAACCCTCTTCATAGAGTTGCATATTACTGGAGTTAAAAATGCAAATGTTTGGAGGCATAAGAAACATCAGTCATCCTCTATTGATCTATAAAAAGTATGGTTTGAAAGAATCCAGCACTGCGCTTCTCCTGTGCTGCAAACCAAAGCGAGCATTAAAACCAGACGTGGTTCAAGGGTGTCGTTACTGAAATCTGCTAAGCCCAGCTTACCAAAATGATATAGGCAAGATGCGTATATTGGCTTGGTCAGAATCTGTTGAAACCATCAACAAGCATAAGCACAGATTGGCCCCAAATATTTAGCTTGTAGTAGCAGCAGATGGTAGAAAGAGGGACAATGGCCACAGGTTTTGGCTCAGAACATGTAGTCGGGATATTAGGAAAACCTTTTTACTAGAAGAGTGATGCAGCTGTCTCCAAAAAGCTGTGGTGACCATATTGCCCCAAACAGTTACAGATTTCCTGTCCCTGATGTTTTCCAGTCTGGGTCTAGCTAAGCCCTTCCCTTCTGATTCCACTGTCCTCTGAAATCTGTACAGGACTGAACATCCTAAGGTACCTGCTCTAGTGGATCACAGCCTTCCTGTGATTCTAACATGTGATTACTTATCAAACGGCCATCACATTCTGATGATCAGTGGTGTAGAAGGAGCTTGGGTACCCAAGCAATTCCTCAGATGACTGGTTCCAGCAAAAGGAGTGAAGGTCTAAAAGGTAGAGCATTCATTTCTCAGTGCTTCTTGCCAAGAGTTCTTTCACAGAGCTGGAGCAAGCAACCATACAGCCTGCTTTCTCCTCTGTATGATGATAGGATGACATTGAAGACATCTGGCCACTTCCACAATCACACATTACCTGTTTCCCAACAGGTGATGCAGTGCATACTCCTGAGGAACATTTACTCTACCTGTAGATAACAGAAGCTTTCACAAATCTAAAGAAACCCAAAATTCACTCTGGTTAAAGCTCAGACAAACAAAAGCACTATTGACTAACAGCTACTAATACGTAATCATGACTGCACAGTACAATGGCCTCTGGTAATTAATACACTGTTTTTTCCTTGCTGGATGCTCACTTGATAGCAAATGAATATGAGGGATAAGTGTAGTACTTTAAAGGCACTGTGGTTTTTAGAGATAACTAAGAGTTACTGACAGGTGAGGCCATGAAATTACAGAGCAGCTGTATGTTAATTGGTACAATGTAATAGCTAAATCACTGCCATCACAGAAAGTAAAATAGGCTAAAGTGAGGGTTAGACCGAACAGATAGCACAGGCTTCCAAAGAACAACCTTAATTCTTAAACTCTGTCTCTGCAGTGTTGCCCAGCATTAAAAGCTCTGGGTTGCCTTATTAAAGGAGATTAAATTCACAATAAGGAATTTCTCTAATTGACCAAGATGACTGAAAATACATTGCAAAAGCAGTAGAATTTTTTCATTAGTTATCAGAAAGAACGTTTCTCTTGTCCCCTTTATGCTAAGGTAGCAAGAGCCTGACAAAATCTTCATATGAAACATGGAATCATAGAAAGGTTAGAGTTGGAAGGGGCCTTAAAGATCATCGAGTTCCAACCACCCTGCATGGGTAGGGACACCTCCACTAGATGAGGTTGCTCAGAGTCACATCAGCCTGGTCTTGAACACTTCCAGGGATGGGGTAGCTACAGCTTCCTTAGGCAGCCTGTTTCAGTGTCTTGCTACCCTCACAATAAAGAACTTCTTCCTAATCTCTAACCTAAATCTCTCCTCTTTCAGTTTTAAACCATTACCCCTTGTCCTTTCACTTTCTGTCCTTGTAAACAGTCCCTCCTCAGCTTTCCTGTAGCTCCCCTCAGGCACTGGAAGGCTTCTGTGCGGTCCCCACAGAACCACCTTTTCCTCAGGCTGAATAACCCCAACTTTTACACCTCTCAGCTTCTGTCAATCCACAGAAGAACTTTTTTACAAAGCAAGCTGTTACCAAAATAGTCCTGTAGATTTAACCTCAGTAGTTTAGACAGATGAAAAGTCTAACTCTCACAGCCAAAACAAAGCAGGGGAATATTTTAGCCCTTTACAGAAAGCACTAAACTATTTTACTAAAATCAATACTGGAGGATACAGTACCAAGTTATTGGTTTTGTGTCTCTTCCTGCCCCTGTTCCCTTGAGAGTACTATACTGAATACTTTACTATCTTGCTGGAATACAATACTGTAATAGCAATATGTCAAGCAATGTTTTTAAGCACAGCAGTGCTGTGATTTTATATCAGACCACAGGTTTCAGAATAATCAATGTATATTTATAATGACTTAATTACAGTGATGAGGTATGTCTCTGCTGCCATGAGGCAAACTGGAAGGAAGAATATAGTTTCAATTATACATGACATAAGCCAGCTGAGTGCAGCTTTGCAAAGTCTGCTATTAGCAAAACTCATTTTACCCCTGCGAAAATAGCTTTTCCAATAACAGACTCTGGAGATGTACCATGTATTGCAACAGGTTAAGGAACTGTGCTCATTGATGGAATCATCTCACATCAAGTGATGATCAAAGAGGTAACTAACTGTTTTCATGTGGTTGAGATACTCACTCACAGTATCAGAGAAAAAGTCCAACTCTTTCTCCTAAAAACCTGAACCTCATGCCTTCTAACATAAATTTCAAGTTAAGGTAGTCTTAAGAGAGTGTGTTGGCAAAGTCCTAGTCTTAGATCAAAATATTGATGACCTTTCTGAAATACTTCATAGATGCTTTCTGAAATTGAAGTACAAAGTCATACTTGAGAAATAGCCTTGGTAGCTTCTTACTTTATTAGCAACACAATCATAATAAGAGAGACAATGAAGAGAAATGAATTTCTGGTGCTTACTCAGGTGCTGTAACTTTGAAGTCCACAACTTTTATCTATCACAAGTTGAACTTTGGTAGCAAAGACAGCATTCAGAAAAGATGTTTTGCATGGATGCAGTAATCCATATCGTTTAGCTGCCTTAACCTATTTAGAAGTGAATGGAACAGATGGTGGGAGAAAAAATGGGGGTCCTCTCCTAAATGAGCCTCAAACATTTCTTACCGTTCCAATGTGTGACTTTGTGTTGCTATCCAGCTCTGTGTTAAGACGTTGGGCTTATGCACAATGAGAAAGAATCCTTTAAAAGTTAGAAAAGAAAAAAGGATGATGATGCTTCCTGTGGCATTTGAGCAATTAGTTCATGGTTCATCTGTGTAAGACAGGCAGGAGTTCTGGACAGTGAGCTGTCTCCTTCTGCACAAGGCTGTCAACTCTCCATCTCCTCCTAGATAACCACTTTTCTTGTGCAGGCTGAAAAGAGCACTCAAATAACACTGTCCTTGATAACAGTGGTGAAAACACTTTCCTGCAGTGTGGGAAATACCATTCTGAAGAACTCTACCTGACTGATATATAGCAGAGACTGAAACATGTTTTTCTGATATCCCTAAGGAGTGCTCTGCAGTGAAGCAGCTGTCCCAGAGGGGTTCTCTGTAATGTTTTAGAGCAGGTTTGATTATAAAGCCAGAAAAGGCTATGTTGACCATGGAGGCTGATTTCATACATCTGTGGGGTAGCTCCCTGATAGTTTCAGCAAAGACAATAAAGTAAATCTCATTCTGATGAAAATAATTATTGTGAGGGGACGGGCACTCTATAAAGCAGCTGGGAGGACAGCATAGCAGCAGAGTCAAACATCACTGCCACATTGCCCTTTTGTTTTAAGTCAACATTTTTGTTTTCTAAGAATGCTAAGGTGAGTTTGTATTGAAACAGCCAACATAAATATCCGAGAAAACTATCCTGCTCACACACCCCTTCACATCTGTCTTCTAAATAATAGGCTTTTGTGTAGTTCTATGTTAACATAACATTAAGAATTTCACTGAGACATGCACATCAATAAAACTTAGTAGTGAGCTAAATGTGCAAAGAAAACGTTTTACCTTCATGTGCAAATGGGACTGTCACATTAGAAAATGTGACTGTCAAAGATCTGAGAAAGAAGGAGGCCCACAACTAGACTGTCTCTAGAATTGGCCTATAAACATCTGTATCCAAAGGACTTTCATGTCTTCTTTTTTCACCATTTATGTTACAGCCATCATAGAGTTGGAAAGACAAGTGTGCATTTTATCCACCCTCTTTTCATTGTTTCCAGCTTACAAATCTCTTATTATTTAACAGCACTACTCATGCTGAAAAGGACACAAGCTCTTCCACTAAATCAAAGACCCAGCCTGTAGCAGGGTATGTTGCATGACTTTTGCAAGTGCCATCCAGCCTGCTTTAAAAGCACATTGTGCCTTTTTCTTGTTCTGTTCCTCTTCCATTCATAAAAGTGTAGCTAAATTATTCCTTGTATTTTAGACTGATGGAAGGAGATTTCAACCACAGTTTTAGAACCAATCCTCTTTGAAAACTGAAATGCTTCCAATGTTTAAAATAAAAACCCAACCCAAAAGCCTGAAGTATTAAGTTAGTGGGATTATAACTTTTTAACTTTTTATCATCTTTATGCAGTAACAATAACCTGAAGTTCCGCCTTTTTGTCTCTAAACAGAGATTAAAAAACCCAGAGAATTAATAATGATAACACTATGTAAGGATCTTACTCCGCCTTCTTTCTGATTTTCCTACTTGAACATCATCTGCCTTGAACTCTGATCAACCGCTGCTTAAAATATATGAAAATTTCATGCTTTAATGTTTCTACTTGCTGTGCAGTGAAGTAATCAAACAACACTTCTATTTGCTTTCAAATTTGCAGTAGCTTATTATCACTTCTGTGTTCAGGAAGCTGAAGGTTCTTGAAAAGGAGATGAATATTTAGTCCAATAGCTATAACGCTAGCCTGAGGCCTTGGAAACTCAAGTAATTCTCTACTTTGCTGGAGACTTGCTGTATTTTGATGTTTTTCATTTGGGAGACCAAAAAACCCCCACAGATGACTAGCACCTGAATCTAAGCTTGTCTGATACGTGACACACTTAAAGCATCAGAAATGTACTGGGGAAACTTGTATGGTAGGCATAATGTGATGCACAGATTTGAAATACGTGCTTTAGTATTAATTTTCTTTCCTCTGAGGATTTGTGTCACTTCTCTATTTAGGGTACAGTGTGTTCTTGAAAAGAAGGCAAATGTTTGGTCTGATAGTTGTAGTGCTACCCTGAAGCTTTGAAATCACAGATAATTCCATGCTTTGCTACAGGTCTACTATATAACCTTGGAGAAGTGTTTTTTGTCTGTCTATTACAATTACGTACCTGGAAAATGAAAATAGTAATAGAATAATCTCTATCAGCAGGGTGCTGTAAGGGATGCAGTTTTCACAGGGATGAGAACTACATTAGTGCCTATGTACCTTTAGAACGATGGATCATGTTTAATTACAAAGATATTTTGCATCTATACTGAAACAAAGAGGCTGACTTTCTCATCCCTGAATTTGTCATCCTTGAATGGAGGCAGCACAAGTCCAACTGACATTGTGGCACCTGAAAAATGAAAGGAGTTATGTGATTTATGGAAGCCCCAGAATGATGCATGCATATTGACATATCATGCAAATCAGGAAGGCAGTAAATACTGATGTCACACAGAGAGCATCAGAACAAACAAATGTAGCTTCAGTATTATGGAAGCTTTTCAAAACCCTCTTTTCTGATGTTAATTCATTTTGCATGCAGCAGAAATTATACCTCTGAGAAGAGCCACTTTTCTGTGTCCTCCAAAGATTACTCCTTTACTCAGTGTTGAATCATGTATATCCTTTCCTGAAATCATTTTAATCTTCCTTCTCAAGCTCAGCTGCATTGAAGTGTATGCTCTGTCTGAATGCTGCTTTGGTGCTGCAGTTACTCCATTTTGAGCAGAGATCTCCACAAGCTAAAGTCTATTTCAAATAGAATTCACATTTGATACAGACCAGTCTCCACCTATGAGACAAAAGTCTGCTGTAACTTCTGACATCATTTACTACTGGTGAACTAGATATAGACAATAGCTATTTTGATTCCAGATCTAACTGAAATGGGGAAAGAGAGAAGAAAAATGTTCCAAAATTTTATTGTCTATTACAAAATAAAGGTCAGTGTCAAGATTGGTTCTGTGTCTATTTCTCCTAATGGAAATGATTGGAATATGAATTCTGTGCTATGAGAAATATGAAGTAAAGATAGTAGACGAGCACCTAAAGACCCTGCTGAACAAATGGCCTACAGTCCAGAGAAGGGCAACAAGGCTGGGAAGAGGTCTAGAAAACAGGCCCTGTGAAGAGTGACTGTGGGAATTTGGGTTGTTTAGGCTAGAGAAGAGGAGGCTGAGAGGAAGTATTATAGATTTCTATAACTACCTACGAGGAGGTTGCAGCAAGGATGGTGCTGGACTCTTTTTCGATATTACTAATGATAGGATGAGGGGAAATGGCCTCAAGTTGCATCAGGGGAGGTTTAGATTTGACATTAGGAAGAAGTTCTTTACTGAAAGAAAGGCTGCCCAGGGAAATGATGGAATCACTACCCTAGAGGTGTTTAAAAAACAATACATACAGAACTTGAGGCCATGGTCTAGGAGTTAGGGAGATGTTGGGATGAGGGCTGAATTTAATAATCCTGGAGGTCCTCTCCAGCCATGAGGATTCTGTGATTCTATAATATTCATGGAACCACAGCAAGTTCCTTTTTTATATTAACAGCATAGAACAAGATTTGATTCAGTGGTTCTTTCCTGCTCCTATGTTTTAGTAAGAAATGAAAAGCATGAGATGTAGAAGCAAAAATTTAACGTGAGGAAACCCCACTCCTCAGAAAAATTGCCAAGAAGAGGCAGGAAGTGAAAAATAATCAAGTTATAAAAGGATAATTTGAATAGTTTTTTACTCATATGCTTTTTTAAATTATCTCTATCTATTGGTCAAAAGAAAGAGGGAAGACAATCTATTTCATATCAGGAAGGAAAGATATAGAGAAACAGGTGTGCTATTTTGGTTTCAGCTACCCTATAATTTCTCTCTTTGGCTGATACTGTCAGGTAGTGTCTAGCAAGCAGATAAATCTGAAAGAAACTGATAAAGCAAAAGAGATCACTGAATTAGAATTACATAAATGAAGCATAAGGCTATTTTTACATGTTCTTGTGAAGAAAATATGCTTTTAGTGTGGTGCTTGCTGTGATCAGTGACCTTTCTCTATTGTCCAGTCACAAAGTATTTGACAGACAGGTTTCATTTGCAGGAATGTTCTCAAAGAGGCAGAGCTGAGGGGACTTGCTCAGGAAAACTGTATGAATGGTTCATACTGTAGATCTCTCTGCCGTAATTTAAATCTGTCACAAAACAAATTCTCAAAAGATCCGTTAGTGAATAAATGCTAAGTAGAAAATAACCTCTTTTGTTTAGAATGAAAATAGTAGAGATGAGTTATCTAAAAAAACACTACAAAGCTCATATGGGGATAAACAAATTTCCCACACGATTAGCATTTCTCCACACAAACGGTATCTCCCAACAAAAAAATCCATTACAAACAAATGTGCATGAAAAATAAAAACCAATTCACAAATAATTTGCAAGCAGTCAAAAAGACTAAATTCATAGAATAAACTAGTAAATCACTAGTAATAGCCTATTTCTAATTTGTAATGACACCAGCTGTCAGCAATTTGCTGGGAGTTTAGAATTTGGTGTGGAAACTCTTTTTGCTTCATCCGTCACTGTCTGACATGAGAGGGTTAGAAGATAAAGGGACAAAAAGTAAGTAAGTTGTGCTTGTTGCCCAAGGCAAGATGTAGTTTGTTCCTCAGTTTGTTGCAGAGTGCTTCACTTTTAATGAACTTTTTAATGAAATCCACTTATTTGATGACTTTTTTTTCTATGAAGACCAAACTGATGTCTCTATGCCTCTGAGTTCAAAAAGTCCCAGTATGAATGAAATGTGAAGAATAAGCCATGTTTGTTGAGATCTTGCAATACACTGTTAATTCAGAGGTGAAGGTGGTTCTCACTGTGTTTTTCTATGCTTTTCATCAAGATTAAGTGGAGGAACAGAATTCTCTTGAACAGATAACATTCTCTTCAATATTAATAACTGAAACCACATAAACCTTTGTCCAAAGACTAAATTATAAGGGAAAAAGCATATACAAGCATTGACTCAGTTGTGTGAAAGAACTGAAAGACAACACAGACCACAAGTGGGGAAACTATGTAACCTCAACATGCTGCAGCATGGGGTGAATAACAAAAAGCATGTGAGGTTTCAAAGGTAGCTCCACTTCCTGCAAACAACCTGAAGTTGGGAAAGGAAGGAGCAACCAACCTTAACAAATTGTTTCCATGTGGCCAGTTGTCCTGACGGTGGCACTCTTCACTCTGAGATCCGCTCACTCTCACCTGCCACTGAAAGAGAAAGGAATAGGACGGGTTTAACATTCACTATAAGTAATATAAACAACAGCTTCCCCCATTTTTTACATAGCTGACTCAAAAAAAGCAACTGAATAAATGTACTGCTTTAAAAATCCCTACTGTATTTCAGTAACAACAGAGTGAAGTCGTGTCATTCCAATCTCAAATGTTCTCTAGTCTAACAGGACCTCTCTTTGCTGTATAGTTTTCTCCTCCCACTGTGAATGGCTCAGGAATATTTTTCCTATTCAGTGCTGTTCTTTGATTTTTTGTCACTCTCCTTTTCACGAAGCTAAAATGTTCCTGAAATACTCATGAATGCAGCAGCACAAGAGTGGGTGTAGTGTGTTGTTTTGCTAGTGTTTCTCCTGCTGGTTGCCCTGCTCGGCTAGAAACTATAACACTTTAGAATTTAACGGGCTTTAAGTTGCAGGATGAGGGTTGAGGGGATTGTTGTTGTAGGGTTTTTGTGTGAGGTGGTATTCTTTGTGGGCAGAACATGGTGGTGTTATACCTACACTCGAAGGAAGAAATTATCTGAACATGAGAGGCTTGTGCCTGACTCTCTCGCATTGCTGTTACATCAATACCCTTCCTTTTTAGGTCAAAACTACACCCGAGGTTTATAGGGGTCTGGAAGTTAGTGTAAAAAAAATCTGTGCTTGGTTTGAAGGACAGCAACAAATTGGTGTTAGAGGATGGAAAACTGTGTGTTTCTATGTACATGTTTCCATTTATGTGGCAAAAATGAATATGTTAAAATTTACATATAGATTGGAATTTTTCCGAGAAATTAATCCTGTTCTCAGCCAGCAGTTCAGTTCATTCCTCCACAAACCCTTGTGCAGTTCAGTCAGACAATTTATCTTGTCAAGTTATTCAGATTAAATAGATACAACCAGTCTTAGTACAACTAGACGTGTATTTTAGCCTGAAATAAAATTGATAGGTTGTTCCCCTAACATTTAAAGGAGGGGAAAAAGTAGAGTAGTTCATAGCCTAATTGACAGCAGTGAGCTAGAGAAAAGATGTTGCCTTTATTGGAGAGCAGTATACAACAGCCTCCCTCAGGTTGCAGGAATTGTTGTACAAGCTGCACAAATAATAATGAGAAAGAAAACCTTGGTCTCCATCAGGCTTGTTGTCTTAAAAGGTGCAACAGATGGGTAGGTAAGAAATACAGCTACCATGATGAAGTAAATAAAGACATGAAAGAGCTGATATAATGATTAATTAGATGTTGTTGGAGTTTTTCCACTTGAAAGTTAGAGAGATGGTAATGGAGAGTTTAATTAGAAAAAAAAAGAAATAGGAGTAGGAAGGCAATTACTGTTGCAGCCCATCACTTCTCTCAACATGATTAACAGCTAGAATTCTGTAGGCCTGAGGGCAGAGTTGAGTCTTGAGGAAGTATATGAAAGAGATATCACTATTACAGATCACATCAGGGGAAAAAGAAATTCACACTTTTAAGTCATATCCTGCACAGATAATACAGTCAAAGAAGAATGACAGGCTGAGAGATACTTATCAGTTGGAAAGCATTACATCTACAAATACTTTTGCCAGTACATTTGGTATGTGCAACGTTAGAGGGTATTTGTGATTAAAACTGGTGAAAAGTAAAAGCAGCTAAACTGTAGTAGTTGCATGTAAAGATGATGTGAAGATAAACAACCAGCATGGGAACAAAAGCAAATCAAGCAAGATGACTTTAAAAAACAAAGCTTACAGAATTAAAGATTGAATGGTCATTTTCTTCAGCATCTGAGAATGTTCTTAAATCTCAGGTTAGAGACAGAAAGGCCTTACACTGATGAAGTTGAGACAGTAACATGAAAATACGATGTTTAAAGCTGAAGGACTACTATGAAACAGTAAAGCAAGTTAATCACCATGAAGTGTTTTGCTCTCCTTTTGTAGCTGAACACTGCAATGTAGACAAAAATACAGTAAGGATACTCAAAAGTAGGAGTGTGCCTGGTTAGCTTCTTTCCTTTTTCCCTTTAATTCTCTGGGTTTTTTTGTCTGTTTTTTTTTTTTTTGAGACTGAGGGAGATTATTCACGATCTGTGTCCAGATGTCAGGAAGGCACCTTCATAAAAGACATTCACTGTACAAACTCTGAGAAGGGCTGTATGCCTCTGTGTTACTGGAAATGAGTTATCACTGCTTTTGGAGACAAAACAAGCTGCTACACTGATTTCTGGAGATGCACAATTGGCATTACACAGCTTCCTAATGAAAGCCGGGGTTCTACTCTCTGCTACACAGTGAAAGGACAGAGGCAGCCTGTATCCTATTTGTTATGAGTTTGGTCTGATGTGTCAAATATATAAAGTTTTCTTTGCAACTCTTCACTGCTCTACAGAAAAGTCCGTTAGTAACAGTAGATATCATTTAATGGTTCCTTGTCTGAATGTTATTTGAACAAACAGTGATTATGTTAGCTGTCCTTGATGTGCCTAAGCACAACACAATGACCTTCCTTAAAATAATTCTTATACAGTATTCTAAACACTGTTTTAAATAGATGCACAGAGAACGGCCATTTCCTCAATCCAGAAACCAATAACACTGCTGCCATCCTCTGCTTTTCATTTACGTATGCTTAGTTCACTCTCTCCAGCACAGCTCTCCCTGCATCTGCCTGTGCACATTTTCCGAATAAGACAAGGGGAAAAGTCTGTAATCAGTATCAAATATTATTGAATGGCCTAGAAGCAGGTAACAACAGCTGTGTGAGGCCAGCTGCAGAAATGATGCAATTGTCTAGGAGGCTGATAACAAATGAGGCAGCCAGAGACTGCTTTCCTATTCCCTGGATGGTATCCAGCCATATTATTTGCAAACCTCTCACTGGCTTTTCATTTGTGTGTGTGTGTGTGTGTGTGTGTGTGTGTGTTTATGTGCAAAGAATGTGGGCTGCTGTGTATGTATAAAACACAGTAATCTGATCTCATTTCACAACATGTTTCTTCACCTTGCTAAACAAGAATACAGTTCACTAGTCTTGACAGAGCTGCTTCAAGATATCCTGGAATGGCATAACAGTGCTGTGAGGACACATGACTGAGATCTGTAGTCCAGAGGTGTATAAAACAGCTTTCATGTTACTAGTGTCTTGAATTTTCTGAGACCCTTACTTGCATGGCAGCTGAAATTGTACCCCCCCACACACACAGACACACTCACTGTCCACCATTTATCTTGGAAGCTGAGAGAGAGAACTACTGATGTGCAATAGCTTATCATAAGAAAATGGTAAAGAATATCTCACACTTGGCTGAAATCTATCCTCACTAAAACTATCCAACCTTAGTTCAATCTGATCCCTGCAAAAGATTGCCCGTGAGACATTTCTAGTGTCAGTACAACTTTAAAGAGCACACAAAGATGCAGCTTTGTTATGAAAAAACTGTAAGGTTCATCTCCTTTTTTAAGAAATGTTTAGTCAGGGTTGGGTAGCGGATGTAAAGAGTGATTGCTGATGCACAGTTACTCACCTTTCCAGTAGATGGTAGTACAGATGTGCTTAAAAGAATATCAAGTTTCAAACTGGAACAAACAGCATGTAGACTTTTTCCAGCATGGGATAAGGAGGATTTGTTATCAGTTTTATCATTTCTGAAAACTAAGCCATGTGAAACTGCTATTCCAAAAAAAATAACATTGGCAACCTTTTCTGTCCTAGTCCCTGCTCTTTAGCAAGCTACTGAGAGTCCTATTCTGACAGAAAACTTGGCCGAAATGCAAAGATTCCTAACTGAAATACGGGGATCTCAATAAACCATTGACACTGCTGTTTATGTAGTGTTCTATAATCTGAGAGGTAGCCCACGGCAGTCCTACTGAAAGCACAAGCATATGGCAGTATTAGCCTGCGCTGTATTCCTTCTCTTAGCCAAGCTTGTCTTATATTCATCAATAGAAACAAGGATAACAATCCTTTGTGTGACCAGCTTTGCAGGTTTTCCCTGTTTGATTGCATCAATATGTGAACATGTATATGATAAAAATGCAGTTAATTAGTGTTTTAAATGTAATAAAATTATAAGGTGTGTAAGCTGGAGATATTTCTTAGAATAACAATTGCATATTTTCTAAGTTTTCTAATTATTTTTTTTAAAGTAACTCTTTAACAAAAGAATAATGAGTGTTGTGTCCAGTTTTGGGAGCCATGGTATAAGAAGGGCATTGAGGTGCTGGAGTAGGTAAAAAGAAGGGGAACGAGGCTGGTAGGAGGTGTGGAAAACAGACCCTGTGAGGAGCAGCTGAGGGAACTGGGGTTATTGAGTCTAGAGAAGAGAAGGCTGAGAGGAGACCTTATTGCTCTCTACAACTACCTAAACAGAGGTTGAAGTGAGTCTGATAGCTGGTCTCTTCTCTCCAATTGCTAATGATAGGATGAGGGGAAATGGCCTCAAGATGCATCAAGGGAGGTTCAGATTGGCTATTAGGAAGAAATTCTTTCTTGAGAGAGTGGTTGGGCACTGGAGCAGGCTGCCCAGGGAGGTGCTGGAGTCATCATCCCCAGAGTTGCTTGAAGGACAAGTAGCTAGAGCACTTGAGGCCATGGTCTAGGAGTTGAGATGCTTGAACTTGATGATCCTGGAGGTTCTTTCCAGCCATGATGATTCTATGATTCTATGAAAGAGGAATGGTTTACAATATCCAAAAGGCACAATTTCTTAACAATTATGAAATAAATGAAAAAAAACAAAACTCAAATGTCAAACATTTTCCAGTTATTTAGCACATAAATTTCTAACTTTAACATACTGTTTATTAGTACCTATTGATTACATCTATAAATAAGCTCCTTGGGATTTGTTTTTTGCCATTATGATTGGTAGTAGTTAGTTTCAAAGTAAGATATGTGTTAGTAAGTACAGCAAAGCTTACTTGGACTGAATCTCCATGAGCTTTCTACCACTGATTACCAGCTGATGATAGACAGTATTACACTCCTATTACCATTGAAGCCCTATGTCAGAAAAGTAGGCAATCATTCAGAATATATATATAAACATAAAACATGCAAAATAAATAGAAAGAAGTGCAAAAACATTAATTACCTGGTTTATTAATGTTTTCTGATAGAATGTCATGATTGCCACTGAGGGATTTACACCTGAGGGAAAAGCTGGTGGTTCATTTTAAATGACATACTCAAAAATTCAAGACTGGTCTTGAGACAGAAGGGAAGTAATTATGTGGAAGACCATGGATGTTGCTCCCACAATCCCTTTCCAGCAAAACCAGAGATATGACAATAAGAGCAACCTCCTTCTGGATGATGTCAAAAGAGAAATTGTCTTGACAAATGAGGGATATTTTAAATGGGAGTTTTCTCTGACCTGCAATACGAGGAAAGGTTATGCTAATATGTTAAGGCACAGGCCTTTGCTAATGGCTGAGCTGTAGACAAGGCAGAATAAGCTCAAAACGAGAGGAGAGTCAGGCTTTTGTATTTCTTTCTCCCTGAGTGACTGAGAAATACTCATTATCCTGCCCCAGGTTATCCTATTATAAATGTTCTTACCTTATTATAAATATTCTCTGATGTAAATGTTGCAGACAGTGATCTTGGAAAGGAAAGTGTGAAGCAAGCATTTGATGCAAAGAGGACAAACTACTTCTGTTTTAAAATTAAGGACAGCTATCGCCTTGTTTGAGGTGCATTTTATTCTCACCTGTCAATCTGTGTCAACTGCTGTAAATCTTTTATTTTTTTCCCCAAAAATATATATTTCAAAAAAGCCAAATTAAATTAAAGCCAAATTTGGCCCTGAAATATTCCACGAGTACTTTTCACATGAACTGAGAAAATATTAATCATTTTAAAGCCCATTTCTCTTTTCAACTAATGAACTATGTAAAGGAGCCTCAGTTGCCTCAGGGAAGCTTGTCAAACCCATCACAAGGACCCTTTATAAAACCTAAAGGACATGTATCATAATGTATAAAATTTGTCACAGCATATCATTATTACCTTTTGGGAGGCTTCTTACAACAATTATGGATGATTAAACCTTGTTTTAAAAGTCAGTTTCATGACCAAGAGAACTGAGGAAACATAAGTTTCCCATGTTTAGAGGTTTTTTTATATTGTTTAATTTAGTGTACTGGAAAATTACATCTACATTAAAGGCTTTCCTGCTGTAACAGTGTTTATAGGAGGCCTCTTCAAGGAGGGACCTTTGATGCCAAGCACTGCTTTCATGCAAGACTGCATGCAGTCTCCCTATGTACCGTCTCTGTGGCTACAAAATTTGAAGCCATGCAATAGTTTCCGAGACCTCTACATCTAGATCTGTTTGCAATGAACCATGCTGAAATTATAAAACATTACTGGGGATGTGGGAGGCTCACAGGAGGGACACAGGTGCTTTAGAAGAGGTACCTAATTTCAATCTCATGACAACTATGACGAATGAGTGTGAAAAGGTACTGACATTCAACATCCCTGATTTTTTTTGCCGTCCTCTCACTTATTTTCATTTCAGACTGACCTCCAATTCCTACATATGATTATGTGGAGAAATTTGTGCAACTATCACCCAGCAGAAGAATGGGAAGGACAAAGCCAGACTCATCACATCACTGCTATGCCAAATGCAGATATGCCCTTTTCCCTGCTGTCCACAAACCTTGTATGGAAAGTAGAGAATCACAGAGTTGTTTTGGTTGGAAGAGACCTTTAAGATCATCAAGTCCAACTGTTTACCTAGTATTGCTAGATCATCACTAAATCACATCCCTCAGCACTGCATGTATATATGAAACACACTACATGTGTTTCAAATACAACCAGAGATGGTGACTCCACCACTTCCCTGGGCAACCTGTTCCAAGGCATTAGAACACTTTATGTAAAAAAAAAAAGCAAGCCCTTCCCCTAATATCAGAACTAACTTCCTCAGGCACAACTTGAGGCTGTTTTCTCTTGTTCTATCACTTGCTACTTGGGAGAAGAGACTAACGTCCACCTTGTTACAACCTCCTTTCAGGAAGTTGTATACAGTGACAACTTTCCTATTTTTGTTTTTTCTCCAGGATAAACAAGCCCAGTTTCCTCAGCTGCTCTTCATAGGACTTGTCCTCTAGACCCTTTATCAGTTTCATTGTCCTTGGGACACACTCCAGCACTGGCCCAAAACTGAACTCAGTATTGAAGGTGCAGCCCCATCAGCACTGAGTACAGGGGGATAGTTACAGCCCTGGTCCTGCTGGCCATGCTATTTCTGACCCAAGCAGTGCCACTCTCAACAAAAACAGATAGACTACCCTTGGCCAGCCTCTGGAAAGAGAAGATTTGAAATCTTTATTGTGAGGAGGGAGCAGCGGTCTGTCCTTAACTGCTCATCTAATGCATAAAACACGTATTATTTTTATATGCTGCAGATAACCTTTCTCAGTGTGCTGCTTGTTCTGAAGCTCAAACAGAAATGCTTAACTGTCCCTCTGCACTGCATGTTTCCTTCTGTGCTTTCTGTAGTTATTATTTTTTAATTGTATGTAAGCCTAAGATAAATTGCATGCTTGTTGACTGTTTGTTTTGGAGCACCGGACAGCAATCTCTACAGCCGTTGTAACGAAACAAGTGGCAATAAACCTCATCAGCTCAGCCATAATGAGCTGAGACAAAGTACTGCCCTAATTGAGCTCGGATGCTTTCAAGACAGATCAGTACTTGTTGCATGGGAATGCACTGCACTGTGTGGAAGATATTCATACTAGTTTTCATAACCTTGCATTTCTAGGAGTACTTCACAGCCTTGCCATGCATAGCACCAGTAGTGACAAGTCTGGTAACAGTAGGTATCACCTTGACTAGCAGAGGAAGATATAAGCACCACCAGTGCCAGTGGAGGCCTTTGTGTCTTCTGAAGCTCTGAAGAAGACTAGATAGATCGTCGAGAAATCATCAGTGTAAATGAATTCTACCTAATAGATATGGCAGTGATATTCTCATACAATTAGAGGACACCCTTTTAACTCTGTCAATTTTTCATCTTCAGTAATAATCACATCAGCTAGCAATCACAATACAATGGAATAGCAAGTGTACAAACCACCTAGTATAAGGACAATATATTCTTAAGTGATTATGCTAAACAAACCGTTGCTGTGCTCTGTCTTTTATACCTTTTTGTAATGAAAACCACTGCCTTAAGTTATTTTCTGAAATGACACCTTTTATGATCCATCTTTTATGCCAAATGTCTTTTTTGTTTGTTTGGGGGTTTTTTTGCTGCTTATCATCGCAAAAGGAAAACAGAAACATACTTCATTGTGGGTGCTTTATAGTAGGAGGCTTTAGCAGAGATGGGATTGATACATCAATCAATCCCATGATAACAGGTGTATTTAAATATTTACCTTCATTTTTTTGTCCTCTACAGTCAATGCAATACTTTCCCTAACAGAAGCTGCTGAATGTATTTTCCCCTTTTTTATTCTTATTAAAAACGTGATTTGAAGATATCTTCCTACAGCTGTGAGTAGTTATTAACATTTCTTTAAAGGCTTCAATATTTGAATGGCCAAATTCCAGCTTGAGTAATTACATTCTGTCTACTTAAATTCCCCACGCAGTTTCAATTACATAAGTTATTCTTTTACTCTTTATGTTTTAAAACTGTTTTGCAGCATTGCTGCCACTTGAAACAGATGCTGAATTTTGCCCGAGAGGTGACTGAACTGATCCTTATATGCAAAACACAGTATGCAAAACAAATTGAATTTGTGGTGGATGAAAATTGGGAAACAGAAGTTTTATGATGTCAGAGTATTATTTTTGAATGCCCACATTTATGCACATTTTAAGGGTAAAAATTTAAAACCTTTCTGACAGCATCCTATTAATAGTGCTCTAGCAAGAACAGGATTCCTCTTCCATGTCCATGAGATTGTCATAAAGAATACTTCTCTGAAATTATAGGTGCGCTGCAATATAGTTATAAGAATGACCCCCACCAAAGAGAGAAAAACCTGCAGGTTGGATTTTAGAGTTACTTAGGTACCTAAATCCTCAGAAGGAAAGCCAATACCTATGTCAGGAATATGGCAGAGGACTCTCCCCCATATGCTTCTGGAAATCCTGCTACAGCCTTTAAAAGGAAATACAACCCAAATATCTTTAAAAGTCTTTCCTCACATACTACAACCTCAGCCTGAAACTATTCTGATGCATGGTATTTTACTTTACACCAAGCAAATTGATTTATTTCTCCTGTAGTTAAATCTATGAGATTCTTTTCCTTGAAGAGATAGATAAGAAAGAATCTGAAGTAGCAAAGGGCATTAGCTGCATCATTCAAGAACAGTTTTAGCAGGGTCCCAGGCTGACAGTGTGCAATGCATTGAAGATTTTTGTCATATCCAGACCCATATTGCTGCTCTTTACAAGGGACCTGTTCAGATTGCAGTGGTTACTGGAACTTCAAGGTAATCTGATGCTGCTGGGAGGTTGTGTGGGAAATCCCTTTGTAACTGCACATCAATAATTAAGCCAAATTCCAGAGCAGGCTTTCGGATTTAGGCCTTTGTAAATTAAATCCTCCCTCCTTCCTTCATAAGAGATTTCTGTAGATAAATCTTCAAATAATCTTAAGACAGGTAGGCCCCAGGCTTATGAAAACTATATATAAACCTGAAATTATTTCTGGTATCAATTAAAAATGCATGTTTAAATATAGAACTTGTGAAAGTTGAAGTAATACTGAATGCCGCTGTGGCTGAGTGAGCCTTGTTTCCAGGAGTAGGCGACACAGACTTGGCAAGTATATACATTAAATAGGCATTTCTCTTCTTTGCTGTTCTGCCTTGCAGAATAGAACCTGCTCTCTAGCAGAAAGATAAATACTTTTGTTCTCTACAGTATTTCTTTTTCTTGGAGGTATATAAGGTTCTTCTCTTTTCTTGATGAACTGATGTGGTTTAGGGCAGCACCTAAAAGGGATTCTGCAGTTTGAGATTTTTGCTGTTCTTTTTTTTTCTTCTGAATTCTGACTTCCACACTCCACCCCCCCCCCCCCCCNACTTTCCATATCTGTTAATCCCCCTCCATACTGTCCAATCTTTTTCTGTATATTCTATTTCAGATAGCAAATCCTTCTTATGATTATCCATCTCCATTCGGTGTCCATTTTGTTTCTTTTTCAGCCCCAGGCTTTTCCTTGCCACAGCATTAGGGGGGGAAATGCTGCCTGGAAGGCTCTCTGATTATATATTGAGCTGCACTTCAGGATACAAACCTGAGCTTGAGCATCATTTGCTGCCTTCTGATTCTGATGAAGAGCTGAGACAAATGAGACAACAGTCCTCAGCTCTGTGTAGCTGCTAAACCTCTTCAAACCATCTAAAGCACGTATGTGGAGGAGGATATTACAGAAAATGCCTGGTCTTATTGCAGGGTAAGAAGATGGAGAAAATCAAACCAAGTAAGGACAGGGTAGTTTATGATAATCAGCACAATATTCAATTTGTAGTGCAAATCCACAATGAAGCTACTCATTCACTAGGACTATGTCAGGTATCAAAGATTTTAAATAAAACTACAGCCAAGACATATCAGGACTCCTTGTTTTGTAGTCTCTATCTCTGTAAATAAAACTATTAATGGCTTCTTATGATTTGCACTAAAGAGCACAGACAGTGTAAATGTTCCATGGCCCTGCTGCTGCAGTGCCTGACAGCATCAGTCACCTGTGTTTCATATTCTGTGCTCTGGAAGAAGCTCTGCCACAGATAGGGCTTTTACTTAAAACAGCATCTCTTTTCCAAGTTTGTTAGCATTTGTTTTAATTTCAAAGAAAACATGCTCAAATGTTACATATTTCCCTGACAAGAGACCTACCCAACACCTCATTTCCACAGCGCAGCTGCTCTTATTAGAAACAAAAAAGGACATTTTCTTTGTAAGGAAGAAAACACACTTAGTAAATGTCAGCGTTCAAGAATGCTCATCATTCCTGTAAACCATCCCACTGCATATCACACTTTCTAAAACATTATAGGTTTAGCCAGCTGATAAAAAAATAATATTCTCATAGCCAGATCTTCTTCAGATGAACTTCTTTATAGATCATATCTGCTCAAGATTAATTTGGAATGGAAATGTTCACAAAGCAGATTATGGAAATTAGTCAGACATTTCTCTTGTCCTCCAAATTTTTACTGTACTTTTGTTGTATATAAACAGTGTACGTTCTGATTAGCATAATCACTACAGTAATTGTAAGGCCATGATTTCAAAGAAAATATCCTCAACAGAGTAGAAGAAAAAAATGTATTTTTCTTTGTATTAAGACACCAAATTTTTCATGTATTAAGCTAGACACTCAAATGCATTAGTTATCATTGAACACTGAATAATTATGTTTACATTTCACATTCAATTTGATTTTTAAAAATGATAATACTGTATGTTTCTTAAAAAGTCATTAAATATAGTTGGAAATAGCACAGAAGGCTCTGGATCTCTAGGTTTAATTTGCCAGTGTGTTCTGTATTTTTCTAAAAGCTCACAAAATAAAATCTTTCCAATTAGATATTAAAGGGAGAATATTATCCCTCTCATGACTGCAATAAAAGGCAAGGAAGTTTTAATTTTTATAGAAACTGTTCCAGAATCTGATATAATTTATATATTTATTTATATTTTAATTATATGATTCTCCAGATTTATATCCATTGTCATGGATGACACCAAATTGGGGGAGAGTGTCAATCTACTGGAAGGAAAGTAGATGCTGCAGAGAGAGAGATCTGCACAAGCTGAGTAAATGGGCTGAGGTCAACAGGATGAGTTTAACAGGACCAAGTGCAGGGCTCTGCACTTTGGCTACAATAACCCCCTGCAGCTACAGACTGGGGGATGAATGGCTGGAGAGCAGCCTGGCAAAGAGAGAGACCTGTAGGTACTGGTTGAAAACTGGCTGAACAGGAGCCAGCAATGTGCCCAAGTGGCCTGGAAGACAAATGTCATCCTGGCTAACATCAGGAATAGTGTGGCCAGTGGGATTATTAAAGTAATTCTTCTCTTGTACTGGGCACTGGGGAGGCCTCCTCTTTAGTACTGGGGGCAGTTCTGGACCTGTGCTTCAAGAAACAGATGGAGGGGCTGGAGTGGATCCAGAGGAGCAATGAGGCTGGGGAAGGGACTGGGAGGGAAGTCTGATGAGGAGAGGCTGAATGAGCTGGGAGTGTTTAGCTTGGAGAAGCAGAGACTCCAGGAAGATCTTCCTCTCTACAGCTCCCCAAAGAGAAATTTTAGTCAGGTGAGGGATCAGACTCTTCTCCTAGGCAACTGGCAACAGGTCCAGAGGGAAGGTTCTGAAGTACATTACCATATTCTAAGATTTATATGCTAGTGTATATATAGATGTAGACACATATGTCACCTGTTGTTCTTTGTAAGTAAGTCTGGAAGTGAATAAAATGCAAGGACCTCAGTCTGAAACACTTCAAAGCTTGAACAGACCTTGGACTTTGGTCTTGGTTGTGGCTGTTACTGTCAGCACAGAATCCATAATAGTGAAACTATCGCTTGCACCTTCACAAGAACCCTTTCTTGCTGATTCTCATCAAGCTTCATTCTAGTCTTATTCCCCAAATGTAAAGCAACTGCTTATTTACCATAAAGGAAAAGGTTTTGCTGACCTATATCCTTAGTTATCTATTTATTTCTCATGCATATTCTAATAAGTACAGGAAATAATTTTGACCTACAGAAGGTTGGTGATTATGTAGGTGGCCAGTAAGTACCATGACAATAACACCGTTTTGACTTTATCCTCTATATTACTTTGTGAATTTACTGACATAGACTGGTGGGGCCTTCCCTTTGGGAAGACGCAAAAAGGATGTGAACTTACAAATAGGAGAATGTCATTACAGGGAGAGCCAAGCCTAAGCTATAAATTGAATACATAAGCTTCTCTTAAGTACAGGGTTTCTGGCTGGCAGTTCTCCAGTTCTGGACAGTTATGTCCATGCTTAGCATTTTGCTTACAGTTGTCTCATAATTAAGTTATATCAATGCCATCTCATGCAAATTGTCTAGATAAGAAAGAAGCCATTCAAATGTTGTGACGCTATATATGATTTTCAAAACCAGTTAAGATAATCATGACACATCAAGTAACATAAGGTGACAGAAGGTTCAAGTGGAAGGCTTTGGTAGTTTTAGCAAACACCCTTAAACCAACAACATAAATTTTAATAGAGTAATTGTATTACACCAAATGATGTGTTAACAGGATACTGCTTCCAGACTATTTACAGAGAATGCAAGAGAGCAGTAAAACAATATAAATACATTCATGTTTTTACAAAACCTATTTGTTTTTTACATCTTCTGCAAACAATCCAGCCCAAACAAATCTTTGTTTTATAATCTACTCTGCTTCTAAACCACCTACTGGGTTTGACTTCCCAATTAAAATACAATTCTTTATGCATGTTTCATAGAAAATGTTTACTCAGATATTGTGCAGTGTTTTCTTCAGAGGATGGCTTTGGTGTTGCAAGAAAATGAACATTTCCTGAATCTTGTTTAAAACTCATTTCTATTAATTATTCACAGGCAAATATTTGTTAATTTATTATATGAAAACAGGGCAGGGGGCTGGGGAGGAGGATGGAGCAGCACATTTTGTGACACTGGTGACATTAGCAGACTAAAAATAGTAAAGATTTTCACAGATTCCACTCTATTAGATTGTGAGAAGGTTAAGGGAATTAGAGAACTCCCAAATTTTCACACAGCGATACAAGAAATCCCACCTAGTCTTGGTGCTGGTGAGCAAGAACTGCTCAGTGCACACCAAGTGGCATTTCCTCCAGGCCTGCAGTGGTAGTTCACTGCAAAAGGCTTTCTTTGCCCCTCTCTCTCTTTCCTGAAGCAGTAAAATCAGATAAAGGAGAGATACTGAGATCTCTAAGTAATCACTTCTCTAGGGAGTCAATTCTGTGACTTTAAGCCACAATGATATCATAATTGTTGTAATCTTAATAAGCAGTTAAAGAGATTTGTTATTATGCTAAGCCCTCAGATTGGGTGAGTACTGCTACAATAAATGCAAACATCAATTAATGTTCAAAACTAATTGCTTACATGAACGGTAAATGAGATAATTGGTGGTGGAGTCACCACCCCTGGAGGTGTTTAAGGACAGACTGGGTGTGGCACTTAGTGCCATGGTGTAGCTGACACATTGATGTTAGATCCTACGCTGGGCTTGATGATATCAGATGCCTTTTCCAGCTTCAGTAATTCTGTGATTCTGGCCTGTTTAATTCTAGCATTCTTGCAAGTGTGCCCAGGCTACACAGCTTTATACTTAGTTTTGTAACCATATACATTCATTGTTACACTGAGTTAATATAGAGTGAGACTAATTCAGATCACTCTGGGAATTAAAGTTGCATATTGATAATGGCAAAATGATTGGGTGCTTCAGTAGCCCTCACCAGTGCAGCTCTAAAAATTAATACTATTTCTGCATTGCACTATTTTCTTTTCACAGTTCCATTGGAAAACATCTAATCTAGAAGTGTTTGCAGTGGATAAAAGGAGCCTGCACGGTAAGGGATCTGACATATCTGTAAACCAGCAATTATGGCATATACCCAGCAATTTGAAATATTTCTGAATTGTTCAGCACATCCCCAAATTGCTCATGTAATGAAAGCACATGAAAATGTTATTATCATTGTTTCTAGTTGTCTACCATTTCCCACTGGAGACTTTTTTGTCAGCTTAATACATTTTTGTTTGTTTTCAGCTCTGGCTTTATTTGGTTTTGGTTCTGGAATGAAAATCAGCTAATGACACCTTTTCTCAGGCTATAGAGGCTTCTGCTTTCTAGCAAGAGTGAATTAGTCACTCAGTGCATGATCTTAGAGGCAGATTGGGGTTTGCTGGTTTATTTGTTTATTTAAGTTTATTTCAGAGGAGGGAGATTCGTGATGCAGCTGTATAAGACAGTGTCATCTGCACTGTCTGAAGGATACTAATAGCCACTTCAGAGCTTGAGAATAGACACAATCACTTCTTCACTGATGGGCTTTCTTTTTCAAAATTAAATTAAGAAGTGCTATAGAAATCTGAAGAATCTCTTGCTAAAGACCAAACATATCAACCCATAATATTTTGTAGAGTTGAGAGCAGAAGTGACTTGGGGATTAGGAATGAGAGTTATCATTTTATGTCTTTATTTCAAGTCTGAATCTAGTGGGGTTGATAGCAAATATTAACAGAAGCATTACTTAACAGCTTAAACTAGGATACAAAAGGACAGTCAGAATCCCTTCACCCCATGCCACAAATATTGTTTTATAGACACTTTGCTCCATGCTGGAAGCATAGAACAGCTGTAACCCATATGAAATAACTCTCAGATGACTTTCCTGTCTAATCCATAAGCAGTGCAGAGTTGTTTTATTCTCTGCAGCACCACAACCCCAGCCAGGGACAAGCAGGGATGTCTGCAGCATCTCCATCACTGCTGCCGAAATGGTGCTTTGGGAACACAGTCTCTTGGAAAGTGTATTAGTTCTCAGCACACTCAAATTCACGAGGTAGCAGGCTGGCACACAGTTGAAAGAACTGGGAAATGAGGGAGGTTTACCTCAAAAGCAAATCAGCTAATAGAAAATGTTTTTATGATAGTGCCCAAAGGCAAACTCATAAACAATTAAGACATGGTAACTACTGTAACAGAAAGCATTCTTAGAATATGAGGTCATCTCACTACTGTGAAGTGGCATTGCAGAGGACAAGCAGACATTTTCGTTCAGTTTTTCATTGTGTTTGATTGATATCAACCTGAACATCTAGACTCCAGCACTTAAAGAACAAACCTTATTGAAAAATATCAAGTTATGTGCATACAAATTTGAGACAGATTTTCCAGTGCAACATAATGGCTTTAGCAAAGTTACCCAATTACCAGTTTAACCTGTAGACAAATGTGTTTTGTGGTTTAAAAAGGAAATACATAGGTATACTTTGAAATCGCAGAGTCTACATAAGCCATATAGATCAGGGTAAAGAACAAGGATTATTCTAACTCCAAACCTAACAATGAAATGAATTTTTAATGAATATTCTCATTAAAGGACAGAAGAAATGATGGACAAAATTGGATTATTTGGCTACTAATAATTTGTTCTGGGTTTGTACATCCTTCACAGCCCAAAGGGACCATCTCATCCATGAATGAGTCTCCTGAGCAATACTGCAGCACAAGCATATGAACACAACACAAAGCTATTAGCACAGAAGCACAAAATGTCTGAACAATTCACATTCGTAGCCTACAAGCAGGGCAAAATACAAATGTTTCAAGTAAAAATAAATTAATTCCATGTACCCGTTCTCTTTCTCACAAAAATTCACAAACAATAATGAGATGTGTTTTGGCAGAGGGTAAGAGGTTCTCTTCACTTACAGTTACTCAATTAAAGTTGAAAGAAAAATATTCAAAGAACTGTGAGGATTTGGGTCATTTCAACTTTGAACTCTATTAAGGAATGATAGATTTGCTATAAAAATTAATAATTGAGAAATAAAAATGAATTTTGGTTAACTCTTGTCAGTGGTCACATTTCTTTCAGATCATAGAATCCAAGAATCATTAGGGATCGGAAGGGACCTCGAAAGATTATCAAGTCCAACCCCCCTGCCACAGCAGGATCAACTAGACCAAGTTGCACAGAAACACATCCAGGCAGGTTTTGAACATCTCCAGAGAAGAAGACTCCACAATGCCCCTGGGAAGCCTGTTCCAATGCTCAGTTACCCTCACTAAGAAGACATTTCTTCTGATATTTATATGGAACCTCCTATATTCCAGCTTGCAACCATTGCCCCTTGTCCTATCACCAGATGACAGTGAGAAGAGTCTGCTCCATCCTCCTGACTCCCACACCTCACATATTTAAAGACATGAATGAGGTCACCCCTCAGCCTTCTCTTCTCCAAGCTAAAGAGACCTAGCTCCCTCAGCCTTTCCTCATAAGAGAGGTGATCCACTTCCTTCATCATCTACTTTGCTTTACATTGGACACCCTCCAGCAGTTCTGTGTTCTTCTTAAACTTGGGGGCCCAGAACTGGACACAATACTCCAGATGTGGCTTCACTAGTGCAGAGTAGGAGAGAGGAATCTCTCTCAGTCTACTAACCACCCCCTTTCTGTTCCCCCCCAGGATGCTGTTGGCCCTCTTGGCCACAAGAGCACATTGCTGGCTAATAGTCATCCTATCCTGGTAGACAACCGGTTTCATATGAGCCAGCACTGTGCCCAGGTGGCTAAGGAGGCCAACAGTATCCTGGCTTGTATCAAGAATAGCATGGTCACCCAAAGTGAAGTTCTCATTCCCATGTATTCGGCCCTTGTGAGGCCTCAAGTACTGTGATATCTTTTGAGCCTGTCATTCCCCAGCCTGTAGTGTTGCCTGAGGCTGTTTTGACTGAAATGCAGGACCCAGAACTTGGCCTTCTTGTCCCTCAGACAATTGGCCTTGTCCCATCGATCCAACCTGTCCAAGCCCCTCTGTAGAGCCTTTCTGCCTTCAAGCAGACCAACACTCCCACAATATTTGGTGTCATCTGCTAACTAACTGAAGGTGCTCTCAATCCATGTCATCAATAAAGGTATTAAACAGGACTGGCCCCTACACTGAGCCCTGAGGGACAACGCTTGTGACCAGCTGCCAACTGGATTTCACCCCATGAATCACAACTCTCTGGGAACAGCCAGCCAGCTGTTTTTTAACCCAGTGAAGGGTACATTTCTCTATACCATGATACACCAGTTTTTCCAAAAGAATGTTGTGGGAGACCATGTCAAAAGCCTTTCCAAAGTCCAAGTAGATAACATTCACAGCCTTCTCCCCCATCCAAAAGGTGAGTCACACAGTCATAGAAAGAGATCAGGGTGGTTAAGCAAAATCTCCCTTTCATAAACCCATGGTGGCTGTCCCTGATCCCTTCACTACCCTGCAATTGCTGTGAGAACTCACTCAAGATGTTCCTCGCCAAGATCTTTCTGGGTACCGAAGTCAGGCTGACAGGCCTGTAGTTCCCCATAGGCCTGATAAATCTTCTCTGGTGCATCAGACCTACTTTATTAGAGCACTTCTATGCTCTATATACTATAGCTGTGCAGATGTCTTGATTTTCACACAAGAACCTCTTGACATTAGTGTTTTTCCATTTAATAGTTTGAATCTTCAGTAACTGAAAAGTTTATAACACTCAAAGGTGGAATCTCTGAGCGTAATATATTTTCATAATTATACTTCTTGGTAGGAACATGGTTTGGAAAAACAAAATTGTTGCTTTTCTCTTCAGCTTTTGAGGAAAAGAAGCTGCTTTCATACTCTTTCCCAGATTTATGAGAAGAATAGCTATTATGGAGTAATATTAAACACAGTATTAACTGAGAAAAGTGTGTGGAAGAGCTGCGAACACAGCCATGCAGCTGTACTTAGAATCACAGAATGGCCAGGGTTGGAAAGGACCTTAAAGATTATCCAGTTCCAACCCTCCCTGCATGGGAAGGGCCACCTTCACTAAGTTAGGTCACTCAGGGCCCCTCCCACCCTGGCCTGGAACACTTCCAGGGATGGGGCAGCCACCACCAATTCCTTGGTCAACCTGTTCCAACATCTCACCACCCTTATAGGAAAGAACTGTTTTCTCATGTCCAAAGTAAATCTCCCCTCTTCCAATCTGTAACTCTTTCCCCTTGTTCTCTTACTACCATTCATGTAAAAAATTCTACCCCAGCTTTCTTGTAGCCCCTTTCAGATATTGGAAAGCTGCTAGAAGGTCATTTGGAAGCCTTCTCTTCTTCAAATTGAACAATACCATCTTGCTCAGCTTGTCCTCATAGGGGAGGTGCTCAAGCCCTCTAATCATTTGAGTTGCTCTCCTCTGTACACGCTCAGGAGCTCTATGCCCTTCTTACATTGGGGGATTTCAGAACTGGATACAGTACTCCAGGTGGGGTCTCACCAGTGCAGAGCAGAGAGGAAGAATCACCTCCCTTGACTGACTGACAGTGCTTCTTTTGATGCAGCCCAGGAAACAGTTGGCTTTCTGGGCTGCAAGTGCACACTGACATCTCCTTTTAAACTTCTGCTCTACCATCCCCCCCATGTCCTTCTCGTCTGGGCTGTCCTCAATCCTTTCTCCTCCCAGTTTGTATTTGAGCATGGGATTGCCTTGAACCAGGGGCAGAACCTTGCACTTGTCTTTGTTGAACTTCATGTAGTTACTTACTGACTTAGGCCTGGCAACTTCTGACTTCCTTTTTCCTCTAAATCTGTTCTCAGGTTTCTTCTGGATTTCAGTATTTTCTTCAGAGTACCACAAAGTTTCTTCTTTCTTCTCATCTTTGTCCCAAGATTCTTTTCCTGAGTAAAAATCAAGTTTTTTGCGTAACTCTGACAGTCCTGAAACAGTCTCAGTTTTTTCTAGTGACTTCTTTTTAACTGTTTCGCTTCCCATTTTATGTCATAACAGTGAAAATAAATTGAAAGTGGGGGAACAAAAGAAGGTTCATAACTCTCAATTTGAAGCTGAGGGGAAGCAGAGGGAGAGCACTGCAGATGAGACGTCAATTGTGAAAATTGCCTTGTCTCAGTGATCAGACAGTCCTCGGATTTATTGAGCTACAGGGCACTCTACAGGGTCTATTTGGTTTCTCACATTTGTTTCATGGCACTGAGCTGAAAGAATCAAATTATCTGAGCACGGTTATTGATTAAGATCATTTATTGCATATATTGTTGCAGGCACTCAGGGAAAAATATAGGTATGCCTTAAAGAAAATAAATACACAGACAAGATGGTAAGCTGGACTCTCCCTTCTTTAATCCCCCACAGCCTGTATCTGCATTAGCACAGCTATGAAAAGCCCCCTGGACAATTCACAGTGATAGCTGGCACTTCAGAAAAAGTGCAGTTATATTTAAAACTCAAGTGTATACATAAATATCACAGTAAGACAAGCTTCATGAATCTGACAGCAGAGATAAGACTTCTATTTGAAGAATTCTATCAGTAGTAAGTGTGCCATGTGGCAACTGCGTGAACGTGTAAATGAGATGGACTGAAATAATCCCTTCCTTGAGCGTTACCCTGAGAGAGGGCAACTCAGCAATACAAAGGACATACACATAACAACTGGGATGGAGAATGCTCTGTCTGGAGGAGCACTGGATCCTGTATATACAAGATTGTATGGGAAATTTAAAAAACAACCCCTGAACAATTCAGAATTTCAAACTCATAAATCACAAAATCACAGAATTATTGATGCTGGAAAAGACCTCTGAGCTCATCCAACCAAGACCATCATCTAACATCACCACATCTTCCAGACCAGGGCACTAAGGGCCACAGCCAGTCTGTCCTTAAACAGTTCCAGGGATGCAGACTCCACCACTGCCCTGGGCAGTCCATTCCAGGGTCTGGTCACTCTTTCTATGCTGAGGGGCTTCCTAACATCCCACCTAACCCTCCCTTGTCTGCTTCAGGCCCTGCCCTCTTATGCCATCACTAGTTGCCAGGGAGAAGAACAAAATTCCTACCTGTCTACAACATCCCTTCAGGGAGTTTAGAGAGGGAAAAGGTCCCCCTGAACCTCCTCTTCTCCGGGCGAAACAACACCAGCTCCCTCAGCCTCTCCTCATCAGAGTTATCTCATGAGAGTTATCATTTTATGTCTTTATTTCAAGTCTGAATCTAATGGGGTTGCTAGCAAATATTAACAGAAACTACTTAAGAGCTTAAACTAGGATACAAAAGGACAGTCAGAATCCCTTCACCCCATGCCACAAATATTGTTTTATAGACACTTTGCTCCATGCTGGAAGCATAGAACAGCTGTAACCCATATGAAATAACTCTCAGATGACTTTCCTGTCTAATCCATAAGCCTCTCTTCATCAGACTTTCCCTCCAGTCCCTTCCCCAGCCTCGTTGCTCCTCTGGACCCACTCCAGCCCTTCCACTTCTTTCTTGAAGTGAGGGGCCCAGCACTGCCACCAGTACTCAAGGGGAGACCTCCCCAGTGCCCAGTAGAGGGGGAAATCTAGGTTCCTAGTCCTGATGGTCACAGGATTTGTGATACAAACCAGAAGCAATTGGCCTTTTGGCCACCTAGGTACACTGCTGGCTCCTGTTCAGCAGGTTATCAGACTTCCCAGATCCCTCTCTGCCAGGTTGCCCTCCAGCCACTACCCCTCACCCCCCTCCTCCAGTCTGTAGTGCTTCTGAGAGTTATTGTAGCCAATGTAGGACCCTCCACTTGTCCCTTTTAATCCTCATCCTGTTGACCTCTGCCCATTGACCCAGTTTGTCCAGATCTCTCTGAAGTACCCTTCTCCCCTCCAGCAGATCAGGCCCAGCACTGATCCCTGGGGTACATCACTGCTCACTGGACACCAAGTGGATGCGGCACCTTTCACTACCACTCCCTATGCCCACTGGTTCATCCAGTTTTTAAGACAGTGGAGGCTGCTACCTTTTCCTGGAGGATGCCGTGTATGGAATCAGCCATTGTTTTCATGTTTCTCAGTTTAATTCATTGCAAGGGAGAAGTTTTATACTTAAACCCTGTTTTCTGAAATTACCTAGATAGGTAATGTATATGATATATATATATATCATATACATATATGAGTAATGTCTCTGGTGTGGCCATTACAATTTCTTACTAAAAAAAATGTCTAAGTAGTTTTACCTAACTTGTGGAAAGACTATAAGCAGCTATGAAGACTGCCCAACCAGTTGGTCTGAAAAAGGTACTGTTTTTCAATTCACACACTTCCCAACTTCATACTAATATCTTGATGTAGACAAAACCTTCCTATTGACTGAGACAGATTTTCTCCTTCAGAAATATCTTGTGTTGTAATGAAGAAATCTCGTACTTCAAAGTGTCAAACTGAGTCACTGTAAGATAAACAGAAAACACTTTGATCTCAAAGTATGTCTATACAACATACTGAAGGTGTGACAACAGTGCAGCCATCCATGCTACTTGCAATTTAGAACCTCCAAGTCTAAGAATAAACTAGTAGAAAGCTAATGAGGATGCAACCTTGGAATGCTAAGGAATGACAAAGGAGCTATTCTTTGTGGCTAGCAGATTGCTAACATATTACTAACAGGTGTTAGAACAGGGTAATAATTCTAGTTTTGTAGGATATTAATTTTTTTTGACAATATAGTGAGGATTTGTATTTATATATTCCAGTCAGAATATCTGCCCTATAACATTCCGTTCTCCTAGTGAGATCATAATTTTAGACTAAAACTTGAGAGAATCCAGTGCAGAGCCACAAAGATGATGGAGTGGAGCATCTCCCTAATGGAGAAAGGCTGAGGGAGCTGGGTCTCCTGAGCTTGGAAAAAAGGAGACTGAGGTCACCCCTCATTCATGCTTGCAAATGTGGAAAGTGTAGGTGTCAGAAGCTTAGCTCCTTCCGATGATAGGACAAGGGGCAACAGATGTCAGCTGGAACATAGGAGATTCCACATAACTAAGGGAAGAAAATTCTTCCTGGTGAGGGTGACAGAGCACTGGAAGGGCCTGACCAAGAAGGTTGTAGTCTCCTTCTCTCGAGACATTTAAAACCTGCCTGGACAGGTTCCTCTACCACTTGATCTAGGCGATCTAGGTCCCCTGCTCTGGCAGGGAAATTGGCCTGGAGGATGTTTTGAGGTCGCTTCCAAACCTAACATTCTGTGATTCACCATTTGTCTGACACTAGCATACAGATACACAAGAAGGGTTGGAAGGATGATCCAGGTAACTATAGACCTGTTAGCCTCACCTCAGTTCCGGGCAAAGTTATGGAACGGTTAGTGCTGAGTGCTATCATACAACAACTGCGTGATGGCCAAGACATGAAGCCCAGTCAGCATGGATTTAAGCGGGGTAGGTCTTGCCTGACTAACCTGATCTCTTTTTATGATCAAGTGACTCGACTGGTTGATGAGAGGAAGGCTGTGGATGTAGTGTATTTGGATTTCAGTAAAGCATTTGACACAGTCTCCCATGATATACTCCTGGCTAAGATGGCAGCAAGGGGCTTTGACAGGAATATTCTCCCTGGACACTGGAGACAGGACAAGGGCTCACAGTCTTAAGCTTCATCAGGGGAGGTTTAGACTTGACATTAGCGAAAGTTTTTTCATTCAAAGAGTGATCAGATTTTGGAACGAGCTGCCCATGGAAGTGTTCAAGGTGGAGGTGTTCAAGGCTAGTCTGGATAAAGTGCTGGGTGGCATGATCTAGATTTTATGTTTACTTGGTTGGTTTTAGGTTGGACTAGACAATCTTTAAGGTCTTTTCCCGCCTCATCATTACTGTGGTCTTCAGCCAATGGATTCACTATTTTCCTCTTTGCCTCATCTTTTACCTTACAATGAATAACCTAGTGTTTTCTCAGTTTTTGTGTCCTTATTTATAGCTAGATATTATTTATATTCAGTTTTTTATCTCATTATTATTACCTGAGACCTTTTTTTCTTTCTATTCTATTCAGACTAGATGCTTGCAAAGGTTTCCATTTTATACTAGAGTGGTTTTTTGAGGGTTTTTTGGATCAAAACCCTTCTCTTTGGCTTGGAAATGCTAAAATAGCCCTGTCAACAAGTGGCAAATACTCAGGCACAGACATTTAAAATAAAGTACGCATTCAAACATTTCAAGTGTCAGCTCTCATCAGAGTTTCAGACGTCTGCAATAGCTCTACATTCGTACATGGCCACTGCTTCTGTTACATAAAATCAAAACATAAAAATCTATAGTCACATAAAAAATTGATAATAGATTATAAAGCACGTTCAAAGAAAATGTCACAATTCCTAAAAAAAAAATTGAAGCACCTGGAGAAAAGTTTGAAAGAAATTACACACTGATTTGGAGGAATCCATTCCCTTCATGAAGAGATCTTGAAGAGATTTACTTTATGAATCAGAACAGAAGCATTTTGAAACTTCGTCTTTTCTGAGCGAATGAAAAATCAAATCTCTGAGCAGGGCTATTAATCCTTACTCTAAATGTGGCCTTTATGACATAAAAAGAGTCAAATTCAACTGCCACAGGAGCTGGAAGTTCCACTTGTTTGATGATGAAGAAACAAGTCAACGTTCTTTTTTGTTATAGTTCTAATTCAGAGACTGTTAAATCTAACGGAATACTAATTACCTTAAGTGGATTTCACAGTTGACAGAGACCTTTGCCTGGAAGACAAGCTTGACAAAGGCAATTGAAACTTAGCTAATGAAGAATACTAGATCCACCTTTGAAGAATGTTAAGTAAGTGCTTTGCATTTTGTGAAAGGTACCCCTTTTATATGTAAAGTAACCATAGAAATGTCAACATCTCATTTTTCAACACCTTGCTGAATTCTGCAGAGGGTTATCAAATTACCTTTAGGTTTTCCTTTGCTGTAATTATATTTATTCATACAGCATGTCCTTGCAGGGTAGCTCTGTGGACCTCTCCCAGAAAAGGCACATTCAGTGTTTGCTTAGCACAGCTTAATCAAACCGGTCTCCATATTGACAGTGTCAGTATGGCAGCAATTTCTTCCTCACCAATGAGGAGTATCTGTAGGTCTGTCAAGTGATGACAGAATAGCTCAAAGCAGACCAAAGTCCAGGTGAGAACTGCCCAGGGAGATGGTGGAGTCACCATCCCTGGAGGTGTTTAAAGGACAGACAGAATGCAGCACTTAGTGCACTGCTCTAGCTGACATTGTGATGTCAGGTGATAGGCTGGGTTTGATGGGCTCACAGGTCTTTTCCAGCCTCAATAATTCTATTGTTCTAATACCAGCCCCAAAGTAGTACAAAATTGGGATGCTTATAAGCTATTGAGAAATCCAGACAAGGCCTTGTTTGTGTGGTTGATCCGGATATTTTTTGTGTAAAGTCAGGAGGAAAGACACACAATCCAAAAGCTTTAAGATTAACTCTTTCATGATCTTGCTTCATCATTTTAGGGGATGTTGTGATACCACAGCATTCTACATACTACAGCATACAGTGGTGAGATCCTTATGTTGCTATTTTATGGATTACCTGTGCTTTTCAGCACCAGTGATATGTTCTATATGCACACAAATAAAGTGGTTCTGGTAGTAGGTTGTTTCAAAGACATTTTTAATGTCAGAGAACAGTTTATTTTCTAATTATTCAAGGTTTTACTGAAGAAACCAATCAGAGAAAGATTTCTTTGAAAATGATGTAGTATAAAGCTTTTGCTCTCTCTTTTCTGAATCATGTCCTACATGATAGTTTCAATTATTTATTATAAGGCAATGTAAAAAAGTGTTAATTAGCAAAGATGAAAAAGACTGACTCAATGGGAACTGCTGTAAAGGAGCTCTTATTTCTAAAGCCTGAGGTAACCACTAATTTACAGCTTTTGATAGTTCACATGCATGGTTCACAGAATAAATTTGTTATGGGGAAAAAATACTGTACACTTTATTCACTGTGGTTAACAGAAGAGGTCTAGGCTTTGCTGTTGTTTTGTTTTTATTTTTTATAATTCAGGCAATTTAGTTTTGCTAAAAGGATTTAACTTAACAGAGTTAGAAATTAAACTCTGTGAAGAGAGAACGCGTGACACAGGAAATGCAAGACAGTCTCCATTCAGTTCAATACACATCCCAAGAGGGAGGCCCTAAAAATAATCAACCTTTTAAAATCATTATTTTTGTACTGATTTCAGAGAGCTCTTTACATTCTCAAAAAAATCTTGACATTTCAAACTTTAATAATACTAATATCCCAATATATTTATGCTTTCTTGTTTGTCTTAGTAAATTTAAGAGGGAAAATAATGCACAATACTAGATTATGATGATAACAATGCAAATCAAACAAGATAAAATTTAACTTAAACATAACATACCAAATTACCCTAATCTTATTTTAAAGCTTTATTATTTAATCATATTATTAAGTTCCTTAAAAGAGGTGAATTATTTTTAATCAATTAGAATACTTTCTAAGGGCCAGCAGAGTGATGGTCAGAGGTCTAGTCTGAATTCGTTTTGCATGTAATCTCCATTGGACTTCTTTCTTGAAAGGTACCATACAGAGATCCTTTTTTATCACTGATTGTTATAACTGGCTTTGAAACAGATGACTGATCCATGAAGGATCATCATTTTTTTCAATTTTCCCACCTTTTCTGGTCGTTCTCCAAAAAAAAAAAAATAAAAACCAAAAAAAAACCAAACAAAAAACCCACCAAAAACCAAAAACTGCAAAAAATTTCCAAACCAAAACCTAAACTTATGGTATTTAATATCACTAGGGCAAGAGAACAACAAAATATTTAGAGCAGTCTATCTCCCATGATTGGCTTCCAAGAATGTGAGATGGGCTGCCCATTCCTCACACCAAACCCTACAAGAAAAGCAGGAGACTTGAATATCGATCCTTTTTTAATTGAAGTCCCTAGCTTGCTGTTCAGCTAGTAAAAACAACTGGAATAAGTTTTTCTAATGATATCTGGAAATGAAAACTTATTGTCATACTGTCTGTTCTATCTACACTGATTTAGAACTCAGTCCTGACTGTTCATTGACTCTTTCCCAGTTATGTTGATTTTGCTTATTCCTAAAGGCTTCATGTTGCTTCACACCATCACAGCTGAATAGGACCAGCTCCTCAAACCTTCAAGCAGATGAATTCACGTGAAAAATCTCACTCTTTTCCTAATTCTTTATGCTTTGATCTTTCAAGCCTTTCAGATCTTCCTCAATTAACACCTTTTCACTTAGCCTGTTTTTTCTTATTTATTTGTTCATTTTGTTGTTTTCTTTATTAATGAGAGACTGACATTCTCTGTGATGTTTCTTATGTGTCAAACTTTTTTTCATCTCCTCTCAAGCCTTGTTGAACATAAAACAGGAAAAATGAACAAAGTCATTGTGAGAGGTAAACTGAAAAGAACTATAAAAAGGTGCAGTCCAGAATCAAGAGCAACAGATAAAAGATTAAGATTGTGCTGCTGTTGTGAGGACTTCATTATCACCCTATTCCTAAGCAGAACAGAAGTGTGAAAGGACAGGAAGGTTTAGCAAATTTAGTGCGATGTGAAAATCAATGAGATATCATCCTCTTGAAGTTGTTATGGGCTTCAGGACATTTAAAACCCAGGAACAATTAAAATCCAGATGATTCAAAACTTCGGAACTAACTGAAATAATGCTACTATATGGATATATAAGTAGAAAGTAGATTTATAGGTTTTAATATGAGAGGTGTATCTCCTCACCTGGAAGCACGGGTTGTTAAAAAGATGATGTACTGTTACCTGGGGTTTTACTGTAAGGACAAAGTAAATGTCTTCTTTAATTGCCAGTGTATTCTTCAGAACTGTATGCTCTGGAAAATATTTTGGATATTTAGCATTACTGAAGGGAGACAGACTTTTTAAAAGGGTGAGTCTCTCCATTATCTTACACAGGCTTCCAGTCTTAATTTATTACCCTTTATTACCATCTGCGCATTGATTAGAGGGCCTACGATATTCACTAGGAGTAGATGTCTGGTTCTTCCATAACTGAGGCTGGGTGTCATGATTTTCATACATGTTACTGTGTGCCAAGAGCTGTGAAAATCATAGAATCATACAATGACCTGGGTTGGAAGGAACTTCCAAAGGTCATCTGATCCAACTGCCCTTAAGTCAGCAGGCAGGGACATCTTCAACTAGATCAAGTTGTCCAGAGCCTTGTCCAGCCTCACCTTGAATAGCTCCAGGGATGGAGCCTCAACTCACTCACTGGGCAACCTGCTCCAGTGTTCAGCCCTCCTCCTGCTAAAGGACTTCTTTCTAACATCCCATTTCAATCTGCCCTTCTCTAATGTGAAACCACTGCTCCTCATTCTATCACTGCAGGCCTTTGTAAACAGTCCCTCTCCAGCCGTCTTGTAGACCCCTTCAGGTTCTGGAAAGTTGTGGTCAGATCTCTCCAGAGCTTTCCCTTGGCCTTGCTGAAAAATCCCAGCTCCCTCAGCCTGTCCTTGTAGCAGAGATGCTCCAGTTCCCTGATCATTTTTGTGGTTTCCTCTGTACCAATTCCATCAGGTCCATGTCCTTCCTGTACTGAGGGCTTCAGAGCTGGATGCAGGAGTCTGTGTGAGGTCTCACCAGGACAGAGTAGAGGGGCAGAATTCTGTTTCTCTGTCTGCTGGCCACACTGCTTTTGATGCAGCCTAGAATGTGATCAGCATTCTGGGCTGCAAGCACACACTTTCTGCTCAATTTGTGCCTCCTTAAATTTAAAAGTTCTTTAATTATAACAAAAAAGCAGGTGCTTTGCTCTACATCTGCACGTCTTCACATGCAAAGTCTTTGTTTCACCAAAGAGGGAAAGGTGAATTTTTCAAGAATGTGCTTTGATATTTCTTTCAGTCCAGGCCAGTGCCAACCTTAAACAGTCAAAAATAACTTGAAAGTACAAGCAAAGAGCAGAGGATAACGTCTGCTGGTATCAAGGAAGCAGCATTTTCTTACATTGATTCTTTTCTCTTTGAGTTGCTGGTCGTGTGTAAACTGTGGTCATTCATTTTTAGGGTTCTCTTCCAGAAGCAAGTTTAACCCATCAGGAAATGAAAGTCTCTATCACAAAAGGGTGTGAAACAAAGCAACAGGGGATTTATTACAGATAAAATCTAATGAAAGTACAGAATATGAAATATAATAAATATTAAAATAAAGAAAAGCCTTTTGGGGAGGTAGTGACACGAACATGGGATTAATTTTAATAAGGTGAATAACCCCTTCACTCACACAAGTATTGGGGTCAGAGTGTAGCCTAAGCATGGGAATATTTTCCATGGTTCAGGTTATTCTTTTCACAGATAAGAAAGTCAGGTTTTTTTCTGTTCTAGTGGCACATAATTTTTTTTAAATTGTTTGGTGAACAAAAACGAAAAAACAATGGAAAGTTACAAGTTTGCATTTCATGAGGAAGGAGAAGAAAAGCCTCTCTAGTTTTAATGAGGGTCTTCAAGTTTTCACTTGAGAAGACTTCAGGGTACCAAAAGGCACACACACTCAAATAAGTTAAATCCTGTTCATTTACAAAATTGGATGACAAGTTAAACTGAAATGCAAGGCATATTATGCAGGGTTGGATTTTTTGTGTGAATGGCAGGTCCAGATTTACATAAAATTAAAATAACCTTTACAATTAGGACAGACGGGTCACTCTAATGTGCTCTGAATTACTGAGCTAATGATATTCATATCCCTCTGTGTCCTCTATGCACTGCCATTGAAAAATCTAAACCTGTGCAAGAAAACAGAGGTTGGAGGAGTTGCCCTGGGAAAACTACTCCATATTTCTCTATTGGTGCTATATCTGAAGACAAAAGGCAGTCTGAAGGAGATAGTTAAAGCCAGAAATTTAAAGCCAAAAAAATAAAATTTAAAGAAGAGTCATTACCTCTTGTTATCTTTCATCAGTATTTTGGACCAGTGCTCTTTTTTTGCAGGCAGATATTTGGTTTTGGTGCATATTCTTCATACGTCATAAAGAATGAGACTGCAAAGTCATCAGTTGGACAGAGGTAATGAAATCAGCAAACAATACTTAATTGATTTTCTGAAAGGTATAGTGAAGATCCAGCTGTATAAAAGGTGCTTTTATGCTGTACTACTGCTGAAAACAAACCCAAAACTGGATTAAGTGGCCAGCTGGGAATACTGACCACATAATTGAAGACCTGAATGGTAAACAAGTATTTTAATTATCTGAAAGCAAAGTGTCTAGGGGGAGAGGGAGGGAGTAACCAGAGTACATGGTATTCCAGCAGCCTAATAATGATTCAGCCATTGCTCATCACTATAAGTTACAGAAATCCAAAGCAATATGAAATCACTCGTGTTTTCCATCCAGGATCTGGGCTACTAGTTTCAAGTAATCAGGTATTTCTTACTTTCAGGAATTTTCATGCTGTAGTATGAGCATGAGTCAGAATGACAAAATCACAAAATTATTGAGGCTGGAAGAGACCTTTGAGATGATCCAGCCCAGTTTAGGACCTAACATCATCACATCAGCCAGACCATGGCACTAAGGGCCACATCCAGTCCTTAAACACCTCCAGGGATGGGGACAGCACCACTCTCCTGGGCAGTCCACTCCAAGGTCTGACTACCCTTTCTGTGAGGAAGGGCTTCCTAAGTTCCAAATTAATCCTCCTCTAGTGCAGCTTCAGGCCATAGTTGTAAGTAGTAATTAGGCAAACTGTAAATAGTTGCCTAGGATCAGCTCTTGCTTCAAACCACATACACAGATACATCTGTATAGACGCCTATTTCTGAAGTGAGTCACTTCAACCACAGGGCACTTTTTCGTGTGGAGTGATACAGGACTGCACTATAAAACTCCAAGATAAATGCTTCTCAATGTTTTAAGCAATGATGTGGAACTAAGCACAAAATCACTGCTGATAAAATTTGTGGCTGATGCAACGATTGGCTGAGTGGTTAAATAATTGTATTCAGGCCTTGCATTAGTCTGGAATGAGCTGGATTACAATAGTTGTATTTGTTTGACTTCTGTTGGTTTTCTCTGTGCTCTGAGGCAGCCAGACATGCACTAGCTCCCATTCAAAGGCATGCTGATGTAGGCTGCTAACAACTGTGAACTCTCAGAAGTGTTCATTGAGCTCATCGTCCTACTACTTGCAAATGCATAGCTTCTGTTTCACTGTTCTCGGAGTTTGGAGGATTGCTAGACAGCATTTGTGTCTTCCTTCAATATCTCTCCGAACTTTGTTACTCTTGTCACATTCCAGCAAAATGAGTTACAGATTCACAGAATCACAGATACTGAAGCTGGAAAAGACCTCTGAGATCATCAGGCCCAGCCTAGGACCTAACATCAACAGATCAGCTAGACCAGGGTGCTAAGTGGCACAGTGAGTCTGTCCTTAAACACCTCCAGGAATGGTGACAGCTTCATTGCTCCTCTGGACCTGCTCCATCCCCTCAACCTCTTTCTTGAAGTGACGGGCCCAGACTTGCACACAATGCTCGATGGGAGGCCTTCCCAGTGCCTAGTACAGGGAGAGAATTACGTCTGTAGTTCTGTTGGCCACACTGTTGCTGATCCAAGTCAGGGTACTATTTGCATTCGCTACAAAAGAGTTAAAACTAAATTAGCTAATGCTTTCTTCTACCTTTAACATCTATGAATTGATGTATTTGTATGTTTAAGGGGTACGTTGAAGCCTCATTTACAGCTAGCAGCATTGTTATGTTTTAATGACATATTTATCCTGGACAAATTATGAGGACATCAGTGTGCGTTAGTGTGATATATTACAAGTACTGTTCCCTGATGGAACATTGCAGTGTGTATTTGCATAAGCTCTTCAACTATGGAACACAGAATATTTCCTTCTTTTAAAAGTACAGATTTTCAGAATTCATTTATGTATGTAAGTCTTTGGAGAATAAAAGAGTACTTCAGGCTCTGTAAAAGTTACAGTTAATGACAGTTTTGATTGCTATGGTTTTCACCTTAAAACTTAAAGCATAAGTGTTCAATGCATTTCCTTCCAACCTATCACTGGATTTTATCTGAAGTTATTCAATATTCAGCAATCACATCGACAGAATTTCACTTCTCATTGTTTCAGTCTGAATGTAATTATCTTATTAGTCTGTTATTACTATTGCTTGTTAATTAGTTTGTTAGTCTACTTTTGACTGGATTACCAGTAGCCTTTCTGGTATTTCTGTATCAAAGTGAATCTAAATAGAAGATTTTTCATTTGCTTCATAAATCAAATCTGAAAAGGACAGACTTTTACACATGTCTGTGTTAAATAAAACTATGGTGATAAATACATGTATTTGACTAAATACAAACTTAGATTCTTAGGTTAAAATAATAATTGTTTGCTTTGCTCAGCCTAAGGGGAAACATCCAAAGGTCTGATAGACAGAAAAAAACCTGCCACACACACTGAAAATTAGCTTTTCTGAAGTTTCTGCAATTCAGGCACTCTGAGACTCAGCCCAAAAATCATGTAGACATATTGGCCCGCATTCAAAAGAGGCCACCAACACGATCAGGGGAATGGAGCATCTCTCATATGACGACAGGCTGAGGGAGCTGGGGCTGTTCAACCTGGAGAAGAGAAGCCTCCAGGGAGGACCTTCTTGTGATGTTCCAGTACTTGAGGGGAGCCTACATGAAGGCAGGGGAAGGTCTATTCCAAAGGGTTTGTATGGACAGGACAAGGAGCAATGGTTTCCAGCTGGGAAAGGACAGATTTAGGCTGGAGATTAGACAGAAAGCTCTTCAGTGTGAGGGTGGTGGATGGCTGGAATGGGTTGCCCTGGGAGCTGGTAGGGACCCCACCCTCAAGTCATTTAAGGCATGATGAGTCTCTGAGCAACCTGACCTAGGTAGGGATATCCCTGCTTGTGCAGGGAGGTTTGGCTAGAGGACCCCTGGATGTCCCTTCCAGCCAGGAACAATCTATGGTTCTATGAAAGAAAGTAGCTACATATCAAAACATTTTCTGTTATGACAAAAGGTTCTATGTGTAGAGCCTGTCTTGATTTTGACACACATGATAAATACCAATAAGCAACTAAGAGAATAAATATCTAAGAAAGTAGTAAATAAACAGTTCCAAATCACTTAGTCATGATGTTCCTCCCCAAATTTCTATTCTAGGTCTATCTTCTATTTTCTGCTCACCTTGCTATCACATTCTGTCACTGGCATTCAAATACAGTTTTTCACTAAAAGTTCTAAGTTCAGGAACTATATACTCATTTTTAGGAAAATGAGTGACCAAAAAAGACATAAAGACCTGTTTTTCATTTCAATTTTGACTGTTGCAGCACAATTACCAAAGGTCAGGCATTTCACGTTACATCTCTGCTCTACAACTTCCCTATTTCCTGAATACTTCTTACAATACCCTTCTTCATCAAATATACTATGAACACTTTAAATGAAAAGTGAAATATGAAATTATTTGAAGCAGGGGAAAGGCTGAAAAGCTGCAGGGTAAAGCTGCCATTCAAAAGGAACTTGATAAGCTGGAAAAACCTCATGAATCTCAATAAAAGAAAAAGCAGAACCTGGTGCCTGCGGTGCGGTATCCTGGATGCTGATGAGGTAGAAAGCCATTGGGTTTTCTAGAAAGACTCGAGTATACACTTGAGATGTCCAGGCCTTGAGCAACCTCATTCAATTCCAGACAGCAGCCTGGTAACAAGAGACCTGGTAGTACTGTTTGAACAGGAACCAGCAGTGTGTCCAGGTGGCCTGGGAGACCAATGTCCTCCTGGCTTGTATCAGGAATAGCTCGACCAGCAGGACTAGGGATGTAATTCTCCCACTGACCTGGACATTGGTGAGGCCTCCTCTCTAGTACTGGGTACAGTTCTTGGCCCTTCACTTCAAGAAAGATTGAGGGGCTGGAGCAGGTCCAAAGGAGAAATAAGGCTGGGGAAGGGACTGGAGGAAAAGTCTGATGAGGAGAGGCTGAGGGAGCTCGGGTTGTTTAGCCTGGAAAAGAGGAGGCTTGGGGGTGACCTCATCACTCTCCACATCTCCCTGAAGGGAGATCGTAGACAGGTGGTGATTAGGCTCTTCTCCCAGGCAACTAGCAACAGGACGAGATAGCAGGGCCTGAAGCTTTGCCAGGAGAGGGTTAGGTTGGATGTTAAGAAGCCCTTCCTCATGGAAAGGATGATCAGACACTGGAATGGACTGCCCAGGGCAGTGGTGGAGTCCTCATCCTTGGAGAACAGACCATATGTGGCCCTTAGTGCCCTGGTCTGGCTGATGTGGTCATGTTAGGTCCTAGGCTGGGCTGGATGATCTCAGAGCTCAGAGCTTTTCCAGCCTCAATAATTCTGTGTTTCTGTAATTCTGTGAATCTGACTTCAGGGTTAGAGTTGGTTTGAGTTGAGTGCCTGATCAGACATCTCCAGGATGTCTTGCCTTCTAAGAAAAACATTTTCCATGTCTCTACCTCAGCAGTTTCTTTCAGTGTGGTACCTGAAAGAGCATGAAGGAATCACACATTCTTCCTCTTATGTCCCCTTAAAAAAAAATTACGGTTATTGGTGTAAAAAGAAGTTGTTGTCTGCTGATTTCACTGGTTTCTTATGTCCTAAAAACACAACTCTAAAGAATATCTGTCTTCTGTAATTTTATGTAAAACGGCATGAGAACCCACAGCAGGTTGTTCTTTCTCAACTACAAATTTTGTCACTACTGCTTCTCAAGTTCTGCACTGAAAATGGACAGCTTGTGAAATACTTCAACCTGTCTGGTTTCTGACAGGTCTTCCTACAAAAATTGGAGTTATCCAAGAACACTCTCTAGCTGTCATAGCTAACTATCACTTTATAAAACTGACTTCTACAGAAAAAACCTTCAGGAATTACAGTATAATGGCAACATCAGCCAAAATGTCCACCTCTCTGTGGAAGAACACACAAGTACAATACAATTTTGTACCATAACTCTCAATGTGGAAGGCATGTTGCTTTCTACTTTATATGAATGGCCAATCACTGCAACCATTATAATACTTCCATACATTTTTCTTTCAGGAAAATACAGGTAAAGATCAGAAACTGTCTGAAAAAAGGAAACACTTCCAAGTAAGTTATTCAGTAGCTATTGAAAATGACATAAACTGAGCATATGGGGGGGGTGTAATGTGCTGGTAACTGTAATAATAATATTGATGATTATGATGAATACTCAACTGCTGTTACATTCTGCTGTTGCACTGGATATTCTGTATGGTTTAGACACCTTCACTGTGGAAAATCCACATTACACAAGGAAATATTGAATTTGTGTTAAGAAAATTGCTTACATAGTCATACATTTATTGACTTAATAAAAAAATACAAAATGACCATGCTTTATAGTACTTAGAAGATCATTAGACTTAGTATCTCTCCTCTGACACACTAACATTTCTATAACCACAGCAATACGTAAATGTCAGGATTTGTTCTACTTTTTTTTTAGTACCTGTAAGGTTAAACAACTTAAATTTGGGTTTCAGCAAGTTGTTATATTCAATATGATTTTAAGATTATGAAGATTTCAGCATATGTTCCAGTATTTCTAAATTGTGAAAAACTTAAAAATTAAATGTACTTTTCTATATGCTTTCCCTCTCCCTTTCCTTTCAACTTTCTCCATCTGTTTTAGTAGGGCATTTTTTTTCCAAGTGTTCCAACTTCCAAGATTTTAAAGTACAAGCTGTTTGTCTAGAATTTCTGAAGTCAGGTTTCTCCAGAGTCACATTAGCAAATTACATATATACAAACATGTTTTCAAAATACATACATTTGGCATTCCTTGAGAGGCTTTGCTTGCCAGTGCATTAGGAAAGTGTTCCTTATGATTATCTATTTAAATTACCTCTGTTTAATTAGCTTTTATTGCTGAATTAAGGACTGATTTCTCGTACCAGTATATACTAGTCCAGGCTGTCACCCACTGCAGCCAAGTTTGCTCAGATGAAAAGCTCAGTGAGAAGGTGACCTTGGATTCTGGCGATGCTTGATGCCAGTTGATTCAATGGTTAAAGAACAGACACAGCAGTAGTTCCTACTCATTTTAGTTGCCAAAAGCAAATTGAGAGTGCAGGTAGACCCACTGGCTATATGGAACTATGATCAGCAGAAAGCAAGCTTCATTGGATTTCCATGATTTGCTCAAATGGAGAGAGTTATCCCCTTGCTCATTGCCATAGGAATTGGCATTTCAGAAATTGAGGATGAGCAAGGAAGCCCATGGAACAGAAAGCTGGACTTTCAAATGCCCTCTGATGCTGAAGGGCATGAGCATGAACCTAGTGTGCACCACAGTTCCACAATAGCAGGAATGGTTAAAAATCTTTTATCCCTTTTTAGGGTTTGGACATTGAGGTTTTATCTCAGTTATGTAAGAACGTTTTGATGAATGTCATAGGATCATAGGATGTTAGGGGTTGGAAGGGACCCAAGAGATCATCGAGTCCAACCCCCCTGCCAGAGCAGGACAAAGCTATCTAACACAGATCACAGAGGAACGCATCCAGGCGGGCCTTGAAAGTCCCCAGAGAAGGAGACTCCACGACCTCCCTGGGGAGTCTGCTCTGTGACCCTCCCTCGATCTGCTGGACACACTCCTCCTAATACACCCCAGGATCCCATTGGCCTTCTTGGCCACCAGGGCCACCAGGGCACACTGCTGTGTCATGGTCAACCTGTTGTCCACCAGGACCCCCAGGTCCCTCTCCACAGGACTGCTCTCCAGTAGATCACCTCCCAGCCTGTACTGGTGGAGTTTGTTATTCCTCCCCATATGCAGGACTCTGCACTTGTCCCTGTTGAACCTCATCTGGTTTCTCTGTGCCCAGCTCTCCAGTCTGTCCAGGTCTCTCTGGATGGCAGCACAGCCCTCAGACGTATCAGCCAGACCTCCTAGCTTGGTGTCGTCGGCAAACTTGCTGAGTAGACACTCTGTGCCCTCATCAATGTCATTGATGAAGATGTTGAACAAGACCGGTCCCAGCACCGATCCCTGAGGGACACCACTAGTCACAGCTCTCCAGCTGGAGCTGGCACCATTGATCACCACCCTCTGAACTCTATCCTGCAACCAGTTCCTAACCCACCTCACTGTCTGCTCTTCCATCCCACACCTCCTCAGCTTGCTCACTAAAATTTCATGGGAGACAGTGTCAAAGGCCTTGCTAAGGTCAAGGTAGACCACATCCACTGGTTTCCCTGAATCTAACCATTCAGTTATTGTATTATAGAATGCTATCAGGTTAGTCAAGCAGGACTTCCCCTTCATAAATCCGTGCTGACTACTCCTGATAACCTTCTTCTCTTCCAAGTGCCTTGAGATGCCCTCCAGCAGGAGCCGCTCCATCATTTTTCCAGGGATGGAGGTGAGGCTGACCGGTCTATAGTTTCCCGGAACTTCTTTCTTGCCCTTCTTGAAGACTGGAGTGACATTGGCTCTCCTCCAGTCCTCAGGCACCTCTCCTGTCTGCCATGATTTGGCATATGTCCATACACCTCTGCAACAATGTTTTTTTAAATGGGTTTTTTTATGGGGGGTGAATTAAATGTCTTGTTGCTTTCTCCCCCAAATAGAGTAAGTTTTGTTTTTTGCCGGTGATCCCTAAGTGGTTCCTTTTCATACCCTCCCTGCATTGTTTCTATTTCAGCCCATTAGCATCTTAGCTAAATTAATTAATTAATAATAGAGTTTTTTAAACCTTTGACACAACACTTTTTTTTTTTTAATTTGGAATTAAAACAGAATGGATCTATTGGCACGATAACCTATATCTCTAAGGTTAAGAATTAACAAAAATTACCTCACACATATTTCTGAAAACAATTTTTAAAAATGTAATAAAGAAATAGATACTTGGAAGTTCATCAAAGCATAATGCATATGAAAAACAGCATGTTGTAAAGTAGGACCCAGTTCTACAAAAGGATTCATTTTCTAAGCCATGTTAAAGAACATGCACTGAGATCATAGAAGTGATTCCTGACTTCTCTTCAGTACTACACTGCAGCAGACCACAGACTTAAACTTTCAACTCAGTCATCCATTTAACATTTCTGCTTTAGCCAAATTTGTGGTTTAGACATGACTAAGAAATGAAATTACTAAAACAATGGAAAACAGGCTTTCATTGTCACATATCTTGTCCATGTGAAATCAAATACTGCAAAATAATAAACAGCATTTGATCTGTGCCTTGGGCTTCTGGTTTAGTGGTGCTGAGAGAGCTAGGAAAAGTTTGGAGTTGAAGATCTTGAAGGTCTCTTCCAGCTGAAACTGTTCTAGGATTCTATAAATAAATTCAAGGACTAAAGATGCTTAAGTTAAAAACTAAGCAAAAAAAGAGAAAAAGATAAGAGAAAGAAGAAAATGAATATGTGCATACTTACCCAAGGTGACTGATATTCAGCTAACGACTGATGCTTCGTCCTTGCATCATCAGGAATAAACAAGAGCCTTTCATTTGCTTCTGGGCAAATAAAAGTTGTTCCACTCAATAGTGGCCTCTCACTGGATTAACTTCTCCTGAACCCTTCAGAATAATTATTTTTTTAAAAGGTTATAAGAAAGGAAAGTATATAGTGCAGTGATGTCTATTCACACCACCTTCTGTAGCAACAAAATAATGATTACAAAGAACTTACTTGTGCTGCTCCAAATTCCCGTGGTATGCATGTAACAATTGCATAAATTGAATACTAGGTCTAAGTAGCAGCCTCTGAAGAGAAAGTAGAAGCAAGGAGCATCATTAAAGTATCTGGAGAACCAAATTTGCTGTATCAATAGTTCCCCTCTTAAGTTGCAGGGGATTAATGAAAAATAGTAAAGCAATAGATATATCTAATGTTAGAATCCAGCATCTGTGACTTCACAGATGCACAGTTGTTATTTGATCTGCATAATTACACTGAATATTTCAATTAAACTTTGAATAATTCAATAAGAATGTTATCTGGGCTTCATTTCAAAAGAAGACAGCTACAGTTCTGTGCATCTATTGTAGGGTACATGACAATGGAAACATGATTACATCTAAAAATTTATGCAATTTGTCCTAAAAATAAGAATCTGATACACACATCATTATTTTTTAGCTAGAATGACAAAGATAGAAGAATTATTTAGCTGAAGAGTGGTAAGTGATCCCCCTAGGATAAAGCAAAAATCATGAAGACTTTTGGTTTTATTCTTTTAAGGAGGATCTCCTATCCAGTTCACTACTAAGCTGAGAAAACACTGATATCAGCCCAGCAGCAAGACTGGCAGGGAGCAGTGGTGAGAGATAAGGATATTTAAGTTGGTATTGCCTTCAAAGAAACGCCCATGGCACCCTTCATCAAGCAGAGAAGACTGTCCATGTGAAGAGTCTATGCTCTTGTATAAATTAGACAGCTGCTATGTGGGCTACTCCATGACCCCCATGCCTCTAAAAGCACTTGAGCTATGACTGCCTTCACCTGTAATCTGAACTTTAAAAACTGAGCCTTAGAAGATGTGTAAACTACTTCCTTCTGAACTACTTCCTTCCTTCTAAAGCACTTCTGAAGTACTTTAAAGCTCTTCCTTGGAGCAGCTGAGTGACAAAAAACTATACTGCACTGCAGAGCCAGTGTCTCCTTTAAATTATATGAAATATTATAAAACCCACTTTGTGTCTCATGGAAGCACCCTCTCCTGTCAAAAGGGAAAGGTTAAGTTATTGACAGTGACACTTGGTTAAATATTTCATAATCAAATTTATTTTTGATTCCTGGATAGACTTCTTATCCTCTGCATCCCAGCAGTAGCCTGAAGAAGTCAGTACTAGAAAATTGTTGATTATACTTTGCACATTTATAAATATTTCAGTGATCTAATCAAAGCAAAGGAACAATGTAATATGATAGGTAAGTAGTATAAAAAGACCTAGTGAACAGCTAGTCTATTTTTGAGTAGTTTTGAATAAGAATTCCTTAATTTAACTCTGGTTGGAAATAATTTATGAATGGAATAAGGACAGAGATTCTTGAATACATTACATTTTGTAATTGTTTCCCAAGTTCTAATAAATGCTAAAACTCTTTCAAAAATATATCCTCATTTGAGTCCTAATTTTTCTCTGACAAGAATCTGGAAGCCAAATTTTGTCTTGTTTTTTACATAAATTAGGGTAACTGAAAGCAAAGAGCAAGAGGGAGAGAGAGGCTTTTTATTGTTCTACATTAACAGAATGGTATTGTAGTGTTGTACAACAGCAGGATGACCATGAGACAACAATGTGTCCAATGGCATCCTGGGGCGGATTAGAAGGGATGTGCTTAGTAGATCGAGGGAGGTCCTACTTCCCATCTGCTCTGGTCTGGTGAGACCATATATGCAATATTGTGTCCAGTTCTTGGCCCCTCAGTTACAGAAGGACACAGAACTGCTTGAGAGAGTCCAGCACAGAGTCACAAAGATGGTGAAGGGCAGTAGTGGCTGAGGGAGCTGGGCCTCTTTAGCTAAGCAAAAAGGAGTTTGAGGGGTCACCTCACTAATATTTATAAATATGGACAGGGCAGATGTCAGGAAGAAGCCAGGCTCTGCTCAGTGTCATCCAATGATAGGACAAGGGGCAAGAGGTATCAGTTGGAACAGAGGAGGTTCCACATAAATATAAGAAGAAACTTTTTCATGGTGAGGGCGACAGAGCACTGGAACTTTCTGTCCAAGGATGTTGTGGAGTCTCCTTCTCCGGAGATGTTTAAAACCTGCTTGGACACGTTCCTGTGTGACTTGATCTAGGATCCTGCTCTGACAGGGGGATTGGACTGGATGATCTTTCAAGGTCCTTTCCAATCCCTAATGTGATTCTGTGATGCATACATGACTGATACTTATTTTAGATAATACTAACAACTCTATACTACTATACTGACTTTTATTCTTTAAATTTGTACTTGAAAGGATGAACAGATGACTTGATGGTGCAGTTCTGACTTAGCAGTTCCAATGTAATATATGCTTTAGTTGATTTTACTTGCACTTCAGGTTTTTATGGTAATTGCCTACTTATCCTGTTCTTGCCAGCTAAACAGGAGTAATTATTACATCTCTAATTGACCAACAATAACTACTGTATCTTGTTTGGTTAATTAAATACTTATTTAGGAGAATATTTAATTTGATGCTGTAACTTCTTTTCTCATGGTGACAGAGTAATCATAGCTTTATTATTATTCAGCCAATATAAGGCAGCACATGTAAAGCTCCTAAGAAGATTATGTATAACACCTTATATCTACCATAAAGGGGCTCAGCTGGAGCTTATGTTATTGTTAAACATCTTGTAAAAGCAATCTGTGACAAAGTTTCAGTTACAATATGGAAAGCATTCCAGAATAGAAAATAAGGTGAATTTTCCTCCATTGATAATATCTTGGGGATCCTACTTCAGACTAATTCCCAGTGTATACAGCCCTTAATAAGATCTCAAAGAAAACATCCCCTTCCCTTCCCTTCCCTTCCCTTCCCTTCCCTTCCCTTCCCTTCCCTTCCCCTCCTTTTCTTCTTGTTTCTTTTCTCCCTTGGCCATTAAGGAAGGAGATGGATGGAGGAGAGAGGGAGATATTTTCACTTTCAATTTTTCTTGGATAATGCTTTGCTGCTGTATGCAACTTCTCCATTGCTGAGCTACTGGTAGTGCTGCAGGATTTTTGTTTTATTCCCTTTTCATAACTGTACTTGTTCTTTGTTAATAAAATTGTTACCACATTTCTTTATCATAAGTTTGTCCTTGGTTTTTCATTCTGTGAAGACTCTAGGAGACCTAACTAGATCTAACCAGCCTGCAGTGTCCTCAGGTTCCTGGGAACATTCAGGGATTCCAGTAATAGAAGCATGGAGTCATTGTGGCTGGAAAGGACCTCCAGGATTATCAAGCTCTATCTACTTGTTTTTTAAACACTTCTAGGGATGGTGATTCCCTTGGGCAGCCTGTTCCAGTGCCTGACCACTCTCTCCGTGGTAAAGAATTTCTTTCTAATATCCAATCTAAACCTCCTGATTCAACTTGAGGCATCTTTTCCTATCACTAGTAATTCGGGAAAAGAGATTTTGGAAAAGAGAGTGATCTGGCAAGCTGAACTTGAAGCTGAGAAAGCAACCCAGAAAAGCCGCATGGCAACTATTCCAGCACACAAGTTTTGCAACAATGCTGCTGTTATGAGGAGGAGAAAAGCAGTAATTATATAATCTCTGTAGAGATGCTCTGAAGTTGCTCCTTCATGCTTACCTCACAGCACTGTGTGGAAAGTCAGGTGACAGTCTCAAGTGTAGCATCACTGAACAATTGATTTCACATCCAGTTCCTACAGTGGCCACTACTTGCCACAGACACAGCACTGATTCAGCTTAGCTTAGTCCTCAGGTTTAGCAAACCTCTGTGTGGGGATGAACAAACTAGTTCTAACCACATCTTGGTGTAATTTAGATTCAAGAGCTGCCCACATAACTCATAAGTTAAAGACTTGTATAAGAAACAAGAAATAGAATTCACATAGTGCTGACTCAGTGAACTGAAGACTGCAGAGCTTCTTTGTTTAAGTGCTTGCTCTACAGTTAAAGGTCTTGTTATTGCAGACTTCCTAAAAAAGTGCACGCTGCTGGCATCCCACAACACCGTGCAATTTATGTAAGCTCATGAACCAATACAAGCTAGGCAAACTCAGTCTGTTGACAGAAGAGGCCAACATACATTCAGGACTCTGCAAAGCACAAACTGAGAGCTACACAACTACAAAATAAATGTCTCTCTTTTTTTAACTCCTCTTCAGTTGCTATTTATGATGTAAAAGAGGAGTGGGATGTTTACCTTAGTCTTATAATTCTTGAGTGAAGGAAAATCAAATCTTTAATACATCCAAGGGATTTTTTTTTCAGTGAAGATGATCTTTCTGTGAAAAAAACAAGGACATTTCTTTCTTACACCAATTTATAGAAAAAAGAGTATTACAGTAGAAAATATAGCCTAAGAAACATGCTTGGCACAAGGTTTAAAAGATTTACATCATGTGACATGCAGAATAATAAATAAAATCTTCTTTTCCAGACAACTGTTCTGCATGACCTTGGTCAAACTAGAACATTTCTCACTTGTAATAAACTATTAGTATTGTTTCAGAGAGGCCACACCTTGTGTAAGCAATGACCTCTGTTTCCCTTTCAGCAGCCTGGGAAGCACAGGGGTCCCTGTGAACACACAAGTACTTTTTGCTGCTATCTGAATTGACTCTCCTTGTTTTCTCAGGCACAACTGCAAGGTAATATTCTGTACCTCTTAGTAAGTCTTCATCCCAAGAAGTTATTTCGCATTTATGCTTAGAATGCTTCATTTTAATCTGCACCTTATTTAACTGAGAAGGCCATTTTGGAATGGAAACCAAAGCAAGTCCATTTCACCTCATGTGTACTGCTCTTGGACTTGATGATCTTGGAGGTCTCTTCCAACCTTGATGATTCCAGTATTCCAGAGCTTGAGTTCTGGCACTGCACAGAGGTTATTTTTGTCTGTTGGAATGCCAGTTTTGTGACATAAGGGCAGCTGTGTGTAACCTATCCAAGCTGTAGTAGTTGTAGGTGATTGTGTGCTTACAGGAGAGGGGACTGCTGTATCATCTTTTACACGTGTCCTTGGCCTTCAACATTTCCTACCAGCTTTGAATAACTTGTCCCGTTCTTATCTGTAAAGGCAGAAGAGCATGAAGTCTGTTTCTGCAAAGGTTCACAATGCCATGGTTTATCAGAATGAAGTGGCCTAAATTCCCCCTGCTTGGACTAGTTTTAAATTATTCAAGTTAAACCAAAACCACTGAGGACCTGCAGCTCAAACCAGGCTTGATAGAACATCTAATGTGGCTGGTTTTGAAGGTTTTCATTCAACGTAGAAAATGTTTCTGGCATTCCCAAGGTGATTTTAAGTTGTTCCAGAATTTGTTAGATAATTCAACAGCAAATTAAGGATGAGACTGCTGAATCTAAGTCACAGAGTTTGTTCAAATTACTGGATTTTTAAAGAAATTGATTGGGTTAACTGAGTTTATGAATTAATAGTGACTTGGGCATCTGCACTGGTACTTCTTACATTTTTTAACTGTGGAAGTTATGACCTGAATCTACAAAAAGTTCCACTCAGACAATTCATATATTCTTCATCATAGATAAAAGTATGTTTAAGCAGGTAGTGTATTTGAATCAAAGCAGTATTAATAGAACTAATACGAACAAACACCAATTTCCACACTTGTTCAATTGAGATTGGCTGACTAGAACATAAAGTTGTGTATATAGGTAACTTCAAAAAAGCATTCATAAAAATTTGGATTCAAAATATCCAGAAGAGCTTGTTTTCATGTTCTGGATATGAGTACATCTGAAGCTACATAAGGCGCAGAGGCAGAATTGAAAAGCTGAAGGGAAAAATTGCTGTGATAGATGCAAAGCATCTATTTCTCATCTTACATTGAAGTTCAAATAATTTGGGCTCTGAGTCCTCAGGAAATTTTCTACATAGGAATGCATTCAATGCTGTTATTATTTTTCCCTCAAATTGATGAAATGAGGTAATGGAATGCATTATAATTTTAAACACTCTTTTCATAAGTGGAAAGGATCAGAGAACACTGAACTCCTCCAGTCTGATTTTCTGCTGTAGCAGAACAGAATTTGTGGTGAGATCGCTGCTATACCAAGAGTAACTGTCCATTCATGAGGTATAATAGTAACTCTGACGGCTCTTGCAATAGACTGGTACTACAGTTTAGTAAAACCAGAACATTATCTAAAGGGTTACTGTAAGTACAAAGCATAGTGTCCCTCCAGAAATTATCTCATGTAAATAAAACATGCTGTCAATGAAAAAGTAAGGTACCGCTAACTGAATGAGAATGGAGCATGATGCTTAATTGAAGATGCAAGATCTTCAATATGGCAGAATAAAATTCTGACATGGACTTAAAGAACGATTTTTTTAAGAGCAATTATTGTCAACACAAGTGAAGCATTTATGTCAAGGGTTAAGAAACTCAAATGACAAAAGTGATCAATTAATTTAACTAAGGTTTTAATGGGCTGAAGTGAAAACAATACAGGAAAAGTATGAAGAAACCTACTCATGAATCACAAGACAAAACCCAAATTAGCTAGATTTGGGGAAAAAAACCAACAGGACTTTGAAATTACCCACAAAAAGAGACATACATGCACAGACAAAGAAATTTGTCACAATGTTCTTACATAACAGAGCAAAAACCTCAGTGCCCAAACCCTAAAAGAGGAAAAGAGACTTCTAGCAGTTATTGCTTTTGTAGAAATGTGGTGCCCACTAAATTCATGCTCTCTCCCCTCAGCATCAGCAGGTATTTGAGAGTCCAGCTCTCCATTCCATGGGCTTCCATGCCAGTGCTCCATTTCCAAAATGCCAATTCCTACACCCACAAACAAGAGGAGAACTTTCCATTTAAGCACACAGTGTAATTCAGATGAAAATCTTTACACTGATCTATAAGAACCGTGTTCTCCCTCTCTAGCTACCAGGCTTCTAGGGCAAAATGGCTGCTTTAGTCCAGCTCAAAGCCATGTGCATCCATAATACCTATGAAAAAAAGTGAAGTAAAGATGGGGAGGGAAGAAACCCAAACCCAAAACTCCAAGCCCCCTCCTGCTAGCCCAAATCTCTCTGTTCACAGAAAACATAGACATTAAGCATGCAGCCTTCAAAACAAGCCTTAACATTTCATAACATAACAATATCCCTCTCAGCTAGTTTTTATCACACCTACTCAAGATTCCCAAAACCAGTTGTGATGAAAATCAAATGAAAAATGAATTGTCCATTTCAGAACTAGCACCATATCAAGCAGTCCTGAAAGTAAATCTTTTAAATAAATTAAATGATTTTTTGACCAGAGATAAAGTGTACTCTGACTGTAAGCCTGAGTGCAGTCATAAACCCATACATTGCCAAGGCTAGCATATATTCCACACTGTTTTAAAACACATTTTTCTACATAATTGAAGAGGTAGTACTAGCAATATGGAGAACAAAACCAAAACAGATAGAAGACAAATATCAAGAAAGTAAAAAATAATTTTGTACTTTAGTCCCTTGTTTCTTCTTCAATTTGTCCTATAAAAAAAAGCCACAATAGTTTGAAAGCGCCAGAAAAAAAGTAATGGAATAGGAAATAAATGGATGTGACAGAGTGGAATAGTTCATTTGTTAAGTGGATCACAGTAGAGGTAGTAAATGTAACTATTAGATATAATTGACTTAGCGTGATTGAAGATTTGAGGCTTGGAGGGGTGCTAAGCTATTTACTCACAATGTATGGATTCCTATGAATTGCTCAGCTACTCAGCCCAATGCCCAATAGTTTATCATCTCACTAGAATTTGGAGGACATCCAGGAACTTCAGCAGAAACTAAGCAAGTGAATTCATGGGAGTGTTTCTACAAATGAAAAGGTTTTATCTTCTCTCATTAAAAGAAGCAGAATGTTTCAGCAGTGCATAATGGAGGCACATGCATTTCCTAAGTATAGTGATAAACCACAAAGCAAGTCAGTCTGGTGGAATACTGTGGTTTTGACTGGTCAATATCCCTGGAAGAGCAGAAACTGCATAGTTTATATGCTTTATTCCACCTCGTTTGTCATGTCTAAGTTCTCAAAAAAAAAAAAAAAAAACAAACAGAAAACAACCAACCAAACAATAAACCATCCTAAATCTGTCCCAACTTCTTCTAATACTGGACACCTTTCTTTGCATCTTACAGAGTTTTACTGTGTTATCCCTATAGTTTGCTGTCCTGTTCCGGATGTGCACCCAGTAGTTGAACTGAGGTGACATGGCAGCTGTACAGATAATGTCTCATGTCGCACAGTGTTTCATTCACTTTCTTAGAAAACTATCAGGGTTTTGACCACAGGGGAAAGTTAAGATCAATTTCATAAAACTCTTTCTCAAAATACACAGTATCAGGACTCTCACTGTGAGTTAATTCACTACCTCGCTGATAGTATTTACGTATCTTATAAGGCATTTATTTTTCTTTCCATGTTCACCATGCTACATACAACAACATGGATCTTGATCTAATGCTATAATAACCAATCCCTGAGAAAGCCTACTGCATCATTACCCTTGCTATGATTATCCCGAAGAACTAGAACTTAGCAAACTCTGTCACTTCACTGCTCATGCTCTTCTTCAGATTACTGATGAATACATCCTTATGGGGTTCCAGGGTGATTTTCTTCCAGCAAGAAAACTGACCATTAACTTCCACTCTCTGTACTGTAAGCACTTACAAGTCCAGAATGGGAGTCTTCATATATTTACACCTTCAAAAAAAATTATTCCATCTAACTTAAAATTCATAGAATGATTCATAGAATGGTTCAGGTTGGAAGGGATCTTAAAGGTCATCTAGTTCCAACACCCTGCCAAAAGCAGGGACATCTCTCACTAGACCAGTTGCTCAAGGCCCCATCCAATCTGACCTGGGACACATCCAGGGAGAGGGCAGCCATTACCTTCCTGAGCAACCTGTTCCAGTGTCTCACCACCCTCATCATGAAGCGTTTCCTTCTGACATCCAAGCTAAACCTCTCCTCTTCTAGCTTGAAACCATCACCCCTAGTTCTATCACTCCAAGTCCTTGCAAACAGCCCCTCCCCAGCTTTCCTTTAGCCCCCTTCAGGTACTGGAATGCTGCTCTAACATCTCCCTGGAGTCTTTTCTCCAGGCTGAACAGCCCCAACTCTCTCAACCTTTCCCCATAGGAGAGCTGCTCCAGCCCTCCAATCATCTTCTTGGCCCTCCTCTGGACACCTTCCAACTTTTCAATATCTTTCCTGTGTTGGGGGCTCCAGAACTGGATGCAGTACTCCCTATAGTCTCACAAGAGCAAAATAGAGGGGGAGGATCACCACCCCTGACCTACTGGTCCTGCTTCTTTTGTTGCAGCCCAGGATGAGGTTGGTTTTCTGGGCCACAAGTGAACATGTCTAACACATAGACGATACTTTAATGACATACATATATTCCTCAAAAGAGGCTGAGTAATTATTCTTCTGAAAACAAGCAATTTTTTTCCTTATTGGAAGTAATGTAGGTTTGCCCTCTGCTGCACCTTGACATTTTTGCTCAGCTTCTATTTTTTACGTGTGTGAATCACTACAGGCTTTTCAATACCAAACTGTCACAGACTTGTGTATTTTGAAAAGAAGTCAAGTTTCAGTATCATTGTCCTTACACATTCATCCTGAGGCATAATTGTTTTAATACACAATTTTCATCATGCAATTTAAAGGAGAGTTAGTGTGTCTTTTTGTCTTCCAGTAGCTGTCATAGTATTTTCAGTATGCATGGGATAACACAAGTCCTTTTGTGTTCCCATGGAAATCGATAGTAACACTTCATACCCACTAAACTCTATCAGAGAGAAAAATGGGATCAGGTAATTAAGACTCACTTTTGTTTGGTCACCGGTTCATTTGAAATCATAACTGTTAGGTTGGAAAGCACAGGCTGGTCAGCAATGAGCTAAAATATTCAGACAAAAGAAATAAAGGGAAACTGCGACTGTCCCATCCGCAGGGACCCACGCAGCTCCTGTCTCCTCACTACAGAGCCATGTCATGCTGTGCCAGTGGCAGCACCAAGCTGAGGAAAAGCTGAGTCACCTGGGCCCAGACATGCCATCAAGAGCCACAATGCCTGAGGCACAGCCCAGAGTTGTGGAAGACACAGAGGATGCAAACCCTGTGTTTGCAGCTATGCTGAATGAGAACCTTACCTACTCCAGGAATGGGAGACCTGGGCAAAACTCTTCCAAAAAAACACGATTTGTTTATTCCAGTCTCATACTAACCTGAACATTGCTCAGCATCATGACATCTGACTCAGTGTGGGACACTTCTATGCAGACTGAAGCATCAATCTAGGATCCAGTGTAAACATAACAGAAATTCATCATACAAGTTTCTTTTCTTCAGGTTTCTGCATCAGGTTTGTGTGTTCACAGAGGTCCTTCCCTTGGGCAAGATTTAAGGAAGTTTTGACCCAGTTTGCTGAAACAATGAAGCTGAGGATCTGACATTTTACATGGGCTGTCATAATTTCTTGCTTGGCAAGTTAAAATGTGTCTAGCTGAAATAAAAGGGGGGGAATACTTCATTTTCCATAAAAATCACTCAGTTTTGAAAGACTAAACATCTAAAAAAACCCTCTAAATGTCATGTATGAGATTAGCCATGGATTTGCTGTGATTACAGGTTTTTATTTAGTAAAAGGAAGAGGAATTTGCCAGACCTACTGGTAAGATACAGGAAGTGCAGAATCTACCCAATTGCAATACTGTGTGCTAGGAAGGCAGAAACAGAGAAATGCAGTGACATTCTGTAAAACAAAATTATTACCATGTCAAACATGTCAAAGAAATATAATTCAAATATCATAGAATCACAGAATTACTGAGGCTGGAAAAGACCTCTGAAATCATTAAGTCCAGCCTACAGGCTAACATCACCACATCAGCTACACCAGGGCACTGAGGTCTAGATCCAATCTGTGCTTAAACACCTCCAGGGATGGTGACACCACCACTGCCCTGGGTAGTCCATTCCAGGGTCTAATCACCCTTTCAGTGAGGAAGGGCTTCCTAACATATTCTGGAGCCTAAGAAACAACCTGTACACTAAGTGTCACAGATCCCTGCAAGAGTTTCCAGTAGTGTAAATTTTTTGACTCCAGAAAGGTAATTTAAAGCACTGTAGGTACATATGATTGCAATGCCTCCTTGCTCTGAGAGACATACAACAGCTCTAGTAGTGAGGTGCAACTGCATCCCACATAACTACATGAATTTAGGTCGGTTCTTGCCATCTTCAGCATGCATTTCAATTCTATGTCAATGAACTCATAAAGCATCATTTTCTAGAAACATAAATTTACATTTATTCTGCATATTTTTCTAGAATCCATCAAAAACATAACCTAAGATGTGTGAAAATGAAACAAAGTACTAGGTGCATGCTTTGCTAAAGTAACAAAGAATTAAGTAATGTTTACTGTACACTACACCTAGAGCAACTCTTCTTGGACTTAAGCACCTAAAAGGCACAGAAGCAAGTAGGAAAGGGCAGTAACCTGCCTATATACCTGATTCCAAATACAAGTTTTAAATACCAGCCTCAATTCTTATTTATTCTTCTATGTCTCTGAATTAGAAAAAAAGCAGGTTGTGCTAAATATTCCTAAAGACTGGTGTGTAAGATCAGTTTAACTCACGGTAAAATTTACTTTCATTTGAAGAACTGAAGATTTTTCACTCTCCTTATCATGGAAGTAATAGAGGTTGGAAGGGATCTTGTAGATCATCTAGTCCAACCTTCTGCTAGAGCAGGATCACCTAGAGAAGATCACACAGGAACCAGCTGTGTTTGGTATCTCAAAATTAGAATCCAGGAAAAAGCATTCTGTGGACACTATGGTCACTACAAACCGACAAAGCTGAGTAACAATTATGTTCAATGGACAGAACAGCACAACAGATATAAGTAACTATGAATAACCGTTCTGGTTGGTTGGTTTACACCCTGTTGATGCTCACTATCACACACTCAGTAATTAAAACAGTCCAAGAGCTCTACCTGATTATATTGCTTTTGCTTTTACCAGTTTTGCCCTCCAATTTCTCATTCTTCTCAGGTTTTTTTCACAGCAAGGCATAAGTCCTTCAAGGTGCAACTTGTCTAGTATTGAGGCTTTTTAAAAAAATCCATATTTTACAAGTCTGATTTTATACTGGACAGCCCTAAAATAGCACTGCATGTTATTAGAAGTAGCATATTAATTGTATAAACAAAATATTCTGCCTGTTACTTTAAATGTATTACATCTATCAATAAATTACAGAAGAGAGCACATTCTTAGTACAACTTTCACACTGATTGGTTATCATAACATTGTTACAGTTGTAGAAGACAACCCCAGTAACTAAGGAGTAAATAATGTAGTTAGGAATTACTTCCACTGATACGTTATCTCTCAGTTAGTAGGTACTATAGGATCTATATTGGTGCTCTGCATTGAGAATTAATTGTGACTACTCAATAAATTGGCTATGAAAGGTAACCCTGTTTAGAAAGCTTGAAGTACCAAAAGTATCCAGTATTTCAAAAGCATTGGAGAAGTATTTTCAAAACTTTATTTTTTTTTTAAAGCAAGCTGAAATACCTGGAAGGCTTGCTGAACAGACTGGGATGAAAAGCAAGTGAGTTTTGATAAGAAATTAAATATATTCCCACAAATGTTCCTGGCTGTATTGTACATGCATAGTAGGTTGATACTGAAGAGAGTATACACACCCACATGTATGTTTTCATTCGTTGAATCAATTAGTATATCTCAAACAATCAGACACTCTAATGAGCTTTAAGATGTTTACAAGAGATAGGACACATTACAGTGGCTTGAATACAGTCTTTACAATTAGGTGTCTATGTAGAAACATCTGTGGATATGAATGATGTTATGCAGTAACACAGCAGAATGAGCTGGAAGATGGAAGCGTAGTGAGCAAATATGAGAGTTATATCCAAACACATCTGTAGTTACTGAAGTTAGCAAGATAGAAAAGCAAGAAAGAACCCTGCTAAGGTTTTACTATTATCAACTTCTTTCCTGTAACACCAATGCTACTGTAAAACTGGAACGGCAGCACATTTAAATTAAACCCAAATAATGCAATGTGAAATTGTAAAGAGGTGGGTTTTTTTTACATCAAGGGAGACTTGTCAATAATTCTGGTGAGACTTACTTCAGCAAAATGTTGCAATAATAAGTTGGAGGGTAATTCAAATATTTCCATATGATTCCTGTTGAGTTCCAAAAGTATAGCATATTCAGTTCTTTCTGAACTTTATGGTTCAAACCAAGCCTGCTCACCATAGCATAAGAAGATTGCAACTGTCAAGAGCTTTATATTAAGGAGATGAGGCAGATACCATCTACTTGACATTTCATTGGCATCTCAGCCTAAGTGCAAAGAAGGAAATTCTATCCCAGAGTGCTTCACAGGAAAGCTTTGTATTTTCTTTATCTTATTTTTATTATTTTTATTTTAAACTAAGGTAAAGCTTGTATGCATCTAACTTTGAAAAGACAGAGAAGTTTTAGTACAGCAAACATAAAAGCAGTGTCTTTCAGTTTTGTTTTCTTTCTAGGTAAGGGTAGATAAATATCAAGAAATCTCTTTCATTTTATATTCTAAAAAAGAATGATTTATGGGGAAGAGGAATCAAATTACTCACCTAAAATAGGAGATTTTTGAAGGTAGGTCCCTGTTTCCCTAAAAGTAAAGCTGAAAGATCCATGATGATTCACCAGCTTGTACGACGAAGTTAGAAACTCCATTGATTCTTAAACTCTATTAAGATAAAGAAAGACAATAGGAAAAATAAACATTGGCAACATGACAATGAGAAGAAAATATTCAACTTTCCTCTCCTGTCAAAAATCCCCAGAAGTTTCATGTGAGAAAAACCTTCTGGAATAAAACCTGATTAATTCAGGGAAGGAGAGTTTTTAAGAGTGTGAAGTAAATGTGCACACATGAACACTGAGGTAAGGATCACAGATCCACAGTGAGGAAGTCTAAATACCTAAATTTCTTTCAATACTGAAAGGAAAGTCTCATTGCTTCCAATTTACTGAGCACTGAATTAGAGTTTGAATATAAAAGAAAGGACTTCTGAATATTAACTAAGGCATTTTCAAACTAATTTTAAAATAAGGTTATTTTCTAGAAGGTCAGATGGTGTTTTTATCCTGAAGAATCAGGAGGAGTTCCCTAGTTTCTGAAGTGAGAAGGATGCTGGTAACTACCAACCTGTCAGCCACACTTCTGTGCCTGGGAAGATCATGGAGCAGATTCTCCTAGAAAGTCTCACAAGACACAAGAAGAACAGGGAGGTTATCAAAGGCAGCCAGCAGGGCTTCACTGGAAACCCTGTCTGATGAATCTGTGGTTTTCTATGGCAGAGCAGCTACATCAGTGGACAAGGGATGACGTATGTAAGTCATCTGTCTGGACTTCTGCATGGACCTGATGGAGCAGGTTCAGAGGAAACCATAAAGACCACCAGGGGGCTGGAGCACCTCTGTTGTGAGGACAGGCTGAGGAGCTGTTGTTCAGTAAGGCCAAGAGAAGGCTCTGGGGGAACCTGATAATGACCTTCCAGTACCTGAAGGGGGCTACAAGAAGGCTAGAGAGAGACTGTTTACAAAAGCCTGCGGTAATAGAATGAGGAGCAATGGTTTCACATTAGAGAAGGGAAGATTGAAATGGGATGTTAGGAAGAAGTTCTTTAGCAGGAGAGGCGTTGAAGTCTGAAACAGGCTGGACAAGGCTCTGAGTAACCTGATCTACCCTGCTCACTGCAAGGGAGTTGAATCAGATGATCTTTGGAGATCCCTTCCAACCCAAGATAGTCTATCAGTCTATGATGTTTCTGTCTTTAATGTGTCCAACATAATGAATCTTAACATCTCCTTGAATGTTCCATAATTTTAAATCATTATCATAGATTGTTAGAAGGAGGATATAACAATTGCATATCTTGCGAGAACATGATCTGTATCTGTTTAGACCTGTACCATTACCTTGTCCGAAAGGAACTGTTAAAACGGTCTACTAAAACCCTAGGATCAGTTCCTAGAAGTGATAGTTAAATCAATAACATGTGCAACCTATTATTCTGATTGACATCAGCCTTGAACAATCTGTCAGCACAAGGTTATGCTCTGAAACATAATTAAAGAAAGGTAAAATTGATTAGACGTCTACATCTTCCAACTAGAATGGTATTTCTGATCATTATTGAAACATTGAAGTGTTAATCATTTGTTTGCAGAAAATCACTAAAAAAAATCTCTTTTGCAATTTTAATGTATTAATCCTAAATTTGCTTTTATTATAAGAGGGTACTTTTCCACTCTAAGAAGTGGTTACAAATAGATAACTGATAGTCTTTGAAAATACCAGGTTGAACTGTGCAGCAGTGAAATCAGATGAATACTTCCTACCGTATTTCTGTGCTTATTTTACTGCTTCTCTAGAAGAGCTTTACATGTAAATTAAAACTTAGGGTAATTGTAATTGCTGGTTTTACCTTTATGGAAAGTACTTTTCCTCTACAGTTAACAGGAATAACAAGAATAAGGCATGCTTCTGGCTTCCTCTAAGACAATTTGGATTAAAGCAGGTCCCAAGTAAGAGAATCATGGAAACACAGAATCACACAATCACAAAATACTAGGGTTTGGAAGGGACCTTGACAGATCATCTAGTCCAATCTCACTGCAAGAGCAGGATCACCTAGATCAAGTCACACAGGACCATGTCCAGGCAGGTTTTAAATGTCTTCAGAGAAGGAAGCTCCATAATTCCCCAGAGCAGCCCGTTCCAGTCTTCTGTCTCCCTCACCATGAATAAGTTTCTTTTCATATCTATGTGGTATCTCCTGTGCTCCAGCTGACACTCATTTCTCCTTTCACTGCATGACATTGAGCAGAGCCTGGGTCCTTCCTCCTGACACCCACCCTTTCCATATTTATAAACATTAATGAGGTCATCCATAAGTCTCCTTCCAAAGTCAAGAGACTCAGCTCTCTCAGCCTTTTCCTCATCAGAGAGATGCTCCGCTCTCTTTATCATCTTTGTAGCTCTGCACTGGACTCTCTCAAGCAGTTCTGTGTCTTTCTGGAACTGAGGCACCCAGAACTGGACACATTATTGCAAATGTGGTCTCACCAGGGTAGAGTAGAAGGGGAGGACAACCGTTCTTGATCTACTAACCATCTCCCTTCTAATCTACACCAGGATGTCATTGGCCTTTATACAGACTTATGTAAGATGACATTGTACAGAGCTTATTTATTTTTCTTTTTTTTAGAAAATTAAAGAATTTTATTGGTCTCTATGCAGACACCAGGGGTAGATGATGTGAAATCTAGTTTTAGATGTACCTCTGAAGACACTGTACAACTTGAAATAGGATCATAGAATATTCCAGGCTGGAAGGGATCTCCAGAGGTCTTCTAGTCCAACCTCACTATACAAACAGGGACACCTCTGCCTGGGTCAGGTTTCTCAGAGCCTCATGAAGCCTGACCTTAAATGACTCCAGGGATGGGGACCCCATCACCTCCCCAGGCAGCCCATTCCTGTTGTGCAGTAGGTTCATTCACTATTGTACAGTTCAGTTTATCTTTCTGTGAAAAAAAAGAAGGTTAGAGAAAGACCTAATAATACAATATAGAGTAGCATACTAATATTTATATTTTCAGTGCTGTTGCAAGGCTTGTATAATATGTGTCAGTTACATAAAGGCCACTCAAGTTACATGGCCACTGTTACAGATCTAAGCTTAATCTACAGCTATAATGAAAAAACTACTGCATCTTATTCCCTATCCATTGCACATTTTTAATGATATATATTTTTTATATATTTATATAGATATATAATGGTATCTCATGGGTTGAAAAGCCTCAACTACATTTTCAGCCAAAGTAATAAACATAATGGGTGAGTTTTAAGAAAATCACTTATGAATTTGCAGAGGGGCTAAGGGAAGGATGAAGTGGTAGAGCAGGAACTTTCTTCAAACCCAACCTTTTTCTCTGGAAAACACACAAACTAAACCTGCATATTGTGCTTAGTTTTTTAAACCATGACTAGTGTAACTTCAAAGATTTCAGTGCAAAGACGTTGTAATCCAGTACCCTGACAGGAAGACTGAGCTTGCTGTCTATCACTCCCACCTGGTGCTTCTTCCCTATATTTTGTTTGCTGGGAGAAGTGTTGACATGATCAGAATGTAATCATTATTCTGCACCATAATCAAGATCAGCTTGGCATAGCAAGCTTGCAAATTGCTAATTTAATCTTTTTGAAATCTATTTTAAACTGCTTTTTTGCTCTGAATGAAAAGAGTGGTATTTCAGTGAGCCACATTAGTCCTATTGCTTCAACTGCTTCAGAGTGGTTAATTGTAGACATCACACAAGACTGGTGGAGGGACATAGAGCTAGAGAATGTTCCCTAGTTTCTTGTTTCCCTTCACTCATTTATCCCACACTGATAGCCAGACCTAGGGGTTGAAGAAAATAAAGCATCATGTATGAAGTCTGGCAGGCAGGCAGCCTATGAATTTCAGAGCTGTCAAGGCTGCATGTTTCAATCAGTTCTGACATATCTTGGCATTTGTCTTCAAATTCTGCTTTCTATAAATAATTCCCTTACTTAAATGTTATTTCTAGTTCTTGTCTGAACATATAGCAAGAGTGCTTCTCACACTTACTGTGGCTTCTCTTTTTCTTTGTTTTCTCCTTGGAAACCTATATGAACATACAAAATGAAACGTGCATGGTATTAAAATAATCTGGTATGTTTGGATACTGGAACATGCTGCATTTTAAATTAAACTTGGAATTCTCTCACTAATATGTTGCAGAAATTATCAGCAAGCCCACTTCTTGTTTGAGATAGTCTGAGTTTCCTCTCAGCATTCTGAATGAGTCAGCAAATTAAGTGTCCCCATTACAGCAAGAGGGCTACAAGAACGGCTACATCCCCCTTTCATACTTTCCCTCTTCGCTTGGAGAGAAATAAGTCATGGTGTGATTTTCTCACATCTCCACTCACACCTACTGATACTTTTGCAGGCTGCAGGTGGTGCAGGAAGAGCACCCAGTGCTTTTTCCACACAGCTTATTTAAGAGACCACCTGTTTCTTGAAAGGCAGCTTGGTGAGGCCACTTCCTGCCCTCACACCAGGTATTTCATTTAACCTGGGCTCTACAAGATTCTGGGGAGTCTCTAGAGAGAAAGTCCATTGATCGATCTCCTAGGACACAGCAACAATTTAAACTTTCTCTCCCCCTGCTCCTTGAATATTTGTAGCTTCCTGATTTCTTCTACTTTCTGAACTAGGAATCATTCCTTAGCACAGTTGCTTCCATCACAAAGAATGCGTCAGGCAATCACTATGCTCTTCAACTTTCTCTGAGGGCATTGTCCTTGCCAGAGCAATGTTTCAGGCTCTCAGTGAAGGTGGAAATACTCTGTGGCTTCAAGAATTTCAGATATATTCATCTTCAAGTGTGATACTGCAGTAAGTGAGAATAACATCCATTCCTTTGTGTATCACAACAGAATAGGATAATTGCACTAGAACCAGTAACTGATGGTCCTAATGAATCTTGAATAGGACTATTTAATGGGACTATCTATTTAAGCTGCTTAGTGGAGTAAACATCATAATTAAAGGCTAATCTCAGCTGTCTGAGATACAATTTTTCTAGCAAACTTGGGGGATTTTGCTGTTGGGTTTTTTAGAGGTTGCAGGTTTGATTGATAAAGACATGTCTGTTATTTTCCACTCTCCAGGCCATCTTATTTAACTAAAGAAAAATGTAAATGGAATGAACAGATCATGCAAAAAAAAAAAAGGACTCCAAGATAAATCCAACTGAAACCTCCTGATAGAGAAGGGATCCCTTATGAAGATACCCTTAGGAATACCCCACATATGCTTATGAGGTCTATATTTTGACAAAAGTTCTTCTGTATTTTCATTAATACCTCATAGTACAATAAAATTGCCAGGAACCCTGCCACATCTACAAATGTTTTAAAGCATTAGAAACAATTACAAGAACTATCAAAGAATAATCAGTGACAAACAAAGTTGCTGAATGTACAAAACAGGATAATTTAACATGAAGAATGAGAGAATTATTGTGACTGCAAAAGACTTCTGAGTTCATCCAGCCTAGTAACGACCACATCAGCCAGACCAGGTCACTAAGGGCCACAGCCAGTCTGTCCTTAAGCACCTTCAGGTATGGAGACTCCACCACTGCCCTGGGCAGTCCATTCCAGGGTCTGATCACCCTTTCTGTGAGTGAAAAAGGGCTTCCTAAGATCTAAGGTAACCCTCACTTGGCAGCTTCAGGCCATGCCTTCTCCTTCTGTCACCAGTTGTCTGGGAGAAGAGCCCAACCCCCACCTGACTACAACCTCCCTCCAAGAAGTTCACAGAATCATAGAATCATTAGGGATCTGAAGGCACCTTGGAAGATCATCTAGTCCAATCCCTCTGTCACAGCAGGATCGCCTAGACCAAGTTTCACAAGAACCAGGCCGGTCTTGAATGTCTCCAGAGAAGGAGACTCCACAACGCCCCTGGGAAGCCTGTTCCAATGCTCAGTTACCCTCACTAAGAAGAACTTCTTTCTGATATTTATATAGAACCTCCTCTGTTCCAGCTTGCACCCATTGCTCCTTGTCCTATCACCAAATGACACTGAGAAGAGCCTGGCTCCATCCTTCTGACACCCACCCCTCACATAGTTATAGACATGAATGAGGTCACCCCTCAGCCTCCTCTTTGCCAAGNGCTGGCTCATAATCATCTTGCTGTCCACTAGGACCCTCAAGTCTCTTTGTTGTAGAGAGGGAGAAGATCCCCCCATGAATCTACTCTTCTCTAGGCTCAACCCCTGCCCTGGGCATTCCAAGAATGTATACACATCGCTAATAAGACCTGCAATTGCCATATGCCTAACAGAGAGTTGTTTCAGTAATACATTACAATCTGCATTCTGAACATATCTTACTTTTCTTCTAAAACTAAACACAACATTTCAACCCTAAATTTTCTTTTAGGTTATAATGCTCATTGAAAAAATCATCAAAACATTTCTTCTTGAGCAGGTCAAAGAGCATGCTTTCTTGTGTTTCTTTACTTTCTTGCTGAAAAGAAGGTACATATTTTCAACTTCAAATCACTCCCACAGTTCTTACTTGAACTCATTTTTAGAATACAATGAAACTCGACACGACATTTCATAAAGCTCTCATGAATGTTATATACAGTAGAATAGTAAATACCAACTAGTATCCTATCTTGCAATTTTAAATAAGGAGCTTGATTTATACTGGTGATGCCACAAGTCTTCTCAGCAAATGCAGCTTATTTTCTTGTTTCAAGAGAAATATTGATCCATATATGTGTAACAACACTCTGGAAATGTGGAAAATGTGATGACCTAGACAATTCTGTAAAACTACCTGTCTTATCAGTTTACAGTGTAAAAACTGTGACTTCTCTGTAAAATTTCGTGTTTTGTTTCAGTGTTGTGGCCCACAGTAAGCCTGTCAGTTCTGGGCAGCCAAGTGCTGTTTTCATTTAGAACAATACCGGTTTGGCCTATAACTTCAGTTAATAGATAGAGATACAGTACAGGGCCAAGTGCAGATAACTGCAGATACTGTTAGAAATACTCTCCAGCAGTTAATTCCTAAGCACAAGTACACTTTAAGATCTACCACTTGATATTACAGATGTCTGCTATTTAGCATGATCAGGAGGGAAAAAAGAAATGCACTTATCTGAAGCTGTGAAATGTATGCCCTTGCTGATCCACACCAATGCCATCCTGCTCAAGCTGTACCGTGATTCAGAGGTAAAAACAAATAAATCAAATATATAATGTTTCAGATGCATCTAACTGTTGTAATTACCTTACTTATTTTCAACTATTGATCTCTTGTCTATTTATAGAGCTGGGACTAGGAGACTCTGTGGAAATACTTCCTGAGGTGCCAAAGCATTGTCAATAGAAATAATAGGAAAAGATTTTTTCCTTATTGTAAGAGGGGGAAAAAAAAGAGAGAGAGAAAGAGAGAGAGAGAGGAAAGCAAAGAAAATGCCAGAAGCTTCTAGGTTTTTGTTGGGTTTTTTTGCCCCTCAATGGCTGAAATTCTTTTAGCCACTTTGATTTGGAAACATTTTCTTCCTCTTCATTTTGCCTCTGTAGACTTTTCATTGCTGGCAATTAGCGAGCAGGAGAAATCCTGCTGAGGAGAGCAAGTGAAAAAGGGACTTAAGAATGACTGCGCTTGGGAAACAAGCAGCCAATCTGGAGCAGCAGACTTCCAAATTTCAAATACATACATTAGAGAGGTGAACAGCCAGAGCAACCTCTCTTCTTAATTCCTTTATCTGGGTCTCCAATCTGCTCACAACAGAATATAGTCCAAAACTTAGTCCACTTCAATGAGCTTGGAAAGGAAATTGCTAAGATTCCAATGTTCATTGTATCCCCCAAAAAGAACAATTTAGATAATGGCCTGCTAAGTCTGGATAATAACCAAATGGCACTTTTCACATCCAAACCACTTCAGCCTGGCATCTTCCAGGAAGCCCTGGTGACTACAGATGCAAACTGGAGCACTTACACAGGAGGAAAGCTCTTCCTGCTGCCCAGCTTACTTCTGCAACAGGAGGAAACAGGAGATGTTTTCAGCAATTACAGCAAATCAGGGTAGTGAGACTTACGTGCCATATTTGTGAGGAGGAAAAGGATCTTACAACTATGGATCACCTTGAGATCTTTCCTTAAGATCATAAAATCTGTACAAATCCAAGGAATCTGAAGAATAATTTTCCCTTAGTGCCACTGTATTACAGCTGCTGTTTCAGAAGATGCTGTTTTGAACTCTCAGTGATTTTCTTAGTGTCCTTATTTATGATGCCTGTTAGGTATTTTAACAGTGTGAATGCTAATGCTGCAGTGAGCAATCTAGGGCTGATGATTCAGCTTTACTCCACTCACAGTTTTTATTTTTTGCTTTAAAAAGGAAGGAAGCAAAAGATGGAAGAACATGAAAAGCTCTCATAATCATAGAATCATTATGACTGGAAAGGACCTTCAGGATCATCAAGTCCAGCCTTCATCCTAACAGCTCCCTAACCCCTAGACCATGGCCTCAAGTGCTCTATCTAATAATTTTTTAAACATCTCTGAGGACAGTGACTCAATCACCTCCCTGGGCAGCCTGTTCCAGTGCCCAACCACTGTCTGGAAAGAATTTCTCCCTAAGATCCAGTCTAAACCTCCCCTGATGTACTTTGAGGCCATTTCTCTTGTCCTATCACTAGTAATTTGGGAGAACAGTCCAACACCTGCCTTGCTACAACCTCCTTTTAGGTAGCTGTAGAGAGTAATAAGGTCTCTTCTCAGCATCTTCTTCTCTAGATTAAACAACCCCGGTTCCCTCAGCTTCTCCTCCTCATAAGACCTGTTTGCCAGACCTCTCACCAGTCTCATTGTCTTTCTCTGGACCCACTGCAGCACCTCAATCTCTCTTTTTTTAGTAAACTGGCATGTTTGGGATAGAAAACAAGGCCTTCCCAGAAACAGTGAAAATTTCTACTCTTCAGCCCTGCCAGGCAACAAAAATGTTTCTGCTTCTCACTAACTCATTTCCAGCAGGTGCACCAAACACCAAAGCAAGACCATCTCTTCCTATGTTCTATATCTTATTACTTGAGAATTCACTAAGAGCAAGTCAGTATAGGTGAAAACATGCCAGCAAACCTATGAAACACCTATTAATTTCATTTTCTGCCTTTGCCAAAAGCTTTCGCAGATAGGTTGGGTGGGTCAGGCAAGATACAATGTCCTGGTTGGAGTTCAAATGGAAGACATTAATGATGTGGTCTGTGCAGTTATGCATTTTGGGAATTAACTAAACTAACTAGAATGAATCCTGCCTGTTATAAGTTGGACCCTTAGAGCACATTTTTGGCTGACCATCTCTCTCACACTTCATTTAAAGTCACATTCTTTGCCACAGTTTCATATGATCCCTCTTGTTGTCCAAACAAGTTGATGAAAGACAGACGATACATACCCCCTAGTTTTCTGAGTTGTCCTGAAACATTCAGAAGAAAATTACTACTTGCAGGCAGCCTGCTGCACAAAGCCTGACAGCACTAGAAGCTGTAGATGTGCCATTAGAAAGCCAGTTTCAATACAGACATGCAAATCCATCTGTAATTTAACAGAATACTTCAGAGGTAAGTATGAGTGCAGTGTAGAGGATGAAGACGACATTCTAAGGGGTTGACCTATTTTAGAATTTCTACCTCTAGTACAGTGTAACCCAGGCAGCCTCCTTCCACATTCTGTCCTCTAATAGTATATCAGTCAGATCTGCAGCCTTTGCCACTTCGGTAATGAGCACAAAATTCTGACTTGAGGTGATGTAATCTTGGGGCACCAGGTCAGTTAGTCTTCATATTAATCCTTTGCTCCTTATTTCAGTTACAAGCAGTGAACCTGAGAACATGTGTAATAGATTGATATCATTTGTTCTCAGAACATTTTCTTGGCATTTTTTTAGGCTTTATAAGGTATTTTATCTGTGTTTCCACCATTCCTTTTAGGGAATCAACAACGCAACTTGGCCATTTATGAATGCATCAAGAAATATTCTCTTAGATTACTGTATTTTAAGGTTCCAAATAACTAGTATAGTAGGGAATTTTATAATTAAAGCATGGCTAGGTGTTTAAATTATAAAATAATCCTGACTAGTTTAAGCCTGCAACAGAGAGACAACGCTACTTTCATTCCATTTCAAAGTACTACTTGGCATTGACTCTGTTCAGAATCTAATCAGTTTGGAAAGTTTAAGTGATGAGAAGCATCTTCTCTGATTTTGGGTTTTTGTTTTTAAACACAGGAAATATCTACTGAAACTAAATCAAACCTGCTAAGCTTATGCATCATTCTCCATCATTAGTTTCAAGGCATGTAAGGATTTTGATTTTATTAGGTACTAGGTTTGCACAATCACAGGTGCTAGGTTTGCACAATCAGAGCTCCAAATAAGTATTTGCTGCACATGAAGTAAATGATGCACACTTTAGAATTTGTCTATTCACTCACCTGAAACTGCCAGTAGACTTCATCAGAGGGAGAAATTCCTCTTAAATGGCACAAAGGTCACTTTTTTTGTTGTTTCTCCCAGTAGTGTTGGAGGTAATAACATATCCCCATATATTTGCATTTGCTTTGCACACACCAACTACAGAGAGGCTGTAGCAGTCAGGAGATATCATATTAGAAGTCAAATTACAATAGGAAATCTCAACCACGGGTTCTTTATAGCAATCAAAAATTAAAAGCAAATAACAAAAGCATTCCTTTGGGGTCTTTGATACAGTAAGGTACTAGAATACTCTCACAGATATATGCAAAATAATAAACTCACTGAAACAAAAGTAGAATTAGCCCTATGCTTAAGAGCATAATAACTTAAAACATACACATATTTCCTCATAAGGATGCATGTCCAGCTTGAACTGTATGAAAATACAGAGACGGCAATGTTTTTGTACATCTAAATATGCAGTCTACATAAAACTGGAATTATTCAATATTTATGGATTACAGTAAGACAAGTAAGATATTCCCATGCTTTCCTCTTGTTGCCATGCCCCACATATTTTTCTGTCAACCTTTCCTTCCTTCCTTCCAGTGGGAAAGTTCCTTTTCATTAAAATCAACTTCTCACTGGAAATCTAAGGTAGGATTCTATGAAGCCCTCATAAAACACTGTCTTTACTGAATCACAGAATCACAGAATTATTGAGGGTGGAGAAGACCTCTGACATCATCAAGCCCAGCTTAGGACTGAACATCACCACATCAGCCAGACCATGGCACTATGGGCCACAGTGAGTCTGTCCTTTAATTAAAACTGATTTTTTGTTTAGAGACAAATACGACGATTTTAAAATTTTTATTTAATAGGACATTGAAAGACAAATTTTATTCTTTTCTTCCTCTGGGAAGTGTTTTATCTTTTGCTTCCTTTCTCTTGCCTGCTTGCTGTGTAATTTAAGACTGATGTCTCCCTGTGGGAAACAAAACTTGATCAGAGAACAGCCTGCACTGCCACCTAAACAAATTATGTTTTAGTCGCTGCTGATGTTGGCTCTGTCATAATGGAAATGTATAATTAATGCCTTTGCTTTTACTGCTTTGGAAAGAGAACTCCCTGAATCTGGTTCAAGAGGGGGAACTTTAGGGCTCAGTCCTTTCCTTTACAAAAGGAATTACCGTTACCATTCCCACAATGGATTACCATAGCTGCCTCTGAAAACAGATGATCAGGTCCCTGATAGCTACAGTTATTGTATTCAATCTACAGTTGAAGCAATATATTATTATTAATTAATAAAAATCTGCTGTGCAGTAGGACCTTGGCAAGGAATAAGAGAGGAGGGAAAACTCAGTAAGACAGGTGAAATCCTATATTTCTCCTTTTAGGGGAGCTTGAAAAGATTAAGCTATTTTCATTAGCTTCCTGCAGAGCACAAGCGGTGGTAATAGATATGTGCTGATTTCACTATTGCGTTGTGCTATAAAGCTGCATTTTAGATCATCTTTCACCTGTGATGTGACTCCAAATATTCCAAATTAACAGGTCACTCTCTATTTTCAGGTTTTGTTATAGAATTTGTAGCAATGGCTAAACATCTGGTATTATGACTGCAAATAGCCTCCATCTTCTCACATCTGGGATGCAGTGTAGCTTTAGACTATTTTTATTTTGATCTTAAATTCTGCACAACCAAATTATTCTGCTGTAATAGGTCCTAAGAGACACCAAATAGATGGCTTTATTTTTTTTACCTTCCAAAATGGACAGCTCTATCCCCTCTTTTAGCTGCTGCACTGCACAGAGAGTTCCACACAATGAAATCACATCACCACCATTTTCAGGACTGCAATACTATTCAACTTCTACAAAGAAATATTCAGGCCAAGAAATGGCAAAGGCAATGAATGCAGCAACTGCTTTAGGCACAATTATTGTGTCATCAGAAACTCAGCACTGTTAGTTAAGCTCATTATCAGTGTGTTGGAGCCCTGTGTAAACCAAGACTGAGGACGGGAAAGTACCTATCCCCTGAGATTGGTTGCAAACATGGACAAAACAGGTTTAGCTTTTAAAAATCAAACTGCTTCTGTATGCCGTTTCCTTTACGGTATTGCTAAACATCACCTCTGTCTCTCTTTCTTATTTCCACAGACATTTCACAGAATCACAAACTCACAGAATTTAGGGATTGGAAGAGACCTTGAAAGATCATCTAATCCAATCCCCCTGTCACAGTAGGATCACCTAGATCAAGTCACACAGGAACATGTTCAGGTTCATTTTAAATGTCTCCAGAGGACACTCAGCAACCTCCCTGGGCAGCCCTTTCCAGTGCTCTGTCACCCTCACTGTGAAGAAGTTTCTTCTCATATCTATGTGGAATCCCCTATGTTCCAGCTGACACTCATTGCCCCTTGTCCTTTCTTTGGGTGACACCGAGCAGAGCCTGGCTCCTTCCTCCTGACACCCACCCTCCTTTCCATATTGGCCAACACTAATAAGGTCACCCCTCAGTCTCCTTTTTCCCAAGCTCAAGAGACCCAACTCCTTCAGTCTTTCCTTATCAGGGAATTGTTCCACTCCCTTCATCACCTTTGTGGTACCACACTGGACTTTCTCAAGCAGTTCTGTGTCCTTCTGGAACTGAAGGGCACAGAACTGAACACAATATTCCAGATGCAGCCTCACCAGGGCAGAGTAGAGGGGAAGGAGAACCTCCCTCGATCTATTAACCAGCCCCTTTCTAATAGACCCCAGGATGTCATTTGTCATCTTGGCCACAAGGGCACATTGCTGGGTCATTGTTTTCCTGTTAGCCGCCGGGACTCCCAGGTCCCTTTCTGCTATGCTGCTCTCCAACAGGTCAGTCCCAAACATGTACTGGTCCCTGGAGCTGTTCTTGCCCAGATGTCAAGCTCTACACTGCCCTTGTTGAATTTCATTCAGTTTCTTCTTGCCCAACTCTCCAGCCTGACCAGGTCCCATTGAATGTCAGCACAGCCTTCTGGTGTGTTAGCCACTGGTCCCAGCTTTGTGTCATCAGCAAACCTGCTGACAGGTCACTCTAATCCCTCATCCAGGATGTTTGAATATATTGAATAGTACTTGTTCCAGTACCAACCCTTGGGGGACCCCACTAGATCCAGACCTCCAAATAAACTCGGCCTCACTGACCACTAGTCTCTGGCTTCTATCCTGCAGACAGTTCACAATCCACCTCGCTACCTGTTTATCTCAAACTCTGTGGTTTGGTACCACTATCAGGTAACAATCATAATTATCATAATTGTCACATTACTTGGCAAAAGAGGAAACTGGGGTACAGGACTTCTTACATAAGTATAAAGGTTGTAAAGTGCTGATCTAAATTAGGTCACTTATTTTGAAGACATATGTAGCTAAGATTAACTCAGAGAAATCTTAAATCTGGCCTGAGAACTTCTGACTTCTCTTGTACCTGAACCACTTCAGTATTCTTACTGAGTTTCAAATGAAAGAGGTGGATAGCCAGAGGTGTTAGGTGTGACGCTGCTCATTTATACAATTAAAATCATGACACTTGTCTCAAAAATAAAGTTTGATAAAAGTTCAAGCTAACAACGCTTCTCCCTAAAGAGAACTACATCTAAAATATCACCTCCTTTTTAAATGAAACAAAACAATTATTTCAGGACACCCGTTTAATGAATGTATGTGATTTTTAAAAGAACTGAAAGTCCACCAGAACTTTTCCTGTCTTTTGAATCTGAATTAATTTTATTTTTTGCGGTGAAAACTTTCCTTCATTTGCCTCTGGCATTTTATTACCCTACTTCTTGTTTATGGATTGAGATCCCTTGAGAAAGCAGCTGGTATCTAAGAACTGGGTAGAAACAGAGTCATCTTGTACCCAGTGAAATTCAGAGAAGCCTACATCAACTAAAAATTTCAGGCCAACAGCAAATTAACTTTTGGATCTTGAACTAGGCTGGATTCCAGTCATGTGGGACATCATTCCATGAGACATCACATTCTGTTCAGGTATTCGTGTAATAAGAGACTGGTAACAGGCTGGCCTGTTTGCTCTGGCACAGCTGCTGACATCCTATGGGGTGAGAATGGGACCTTCGCAGACTGCTGGAAATGCATTTGTTCTGGTCTCTCCAGTTCTTCATCCTTTCAGTTGGTGATAAATTCTTTAAGTTTATTTATGCACCAGAAGACTACTTTTTAGAGTGCATAAGTAAATGAGTCAAACCTTTTGTGGGGTGACATAAGCCCTTTTAGTCATGTCTCATGTCTACAAAACCCCTGATGAGGTGCCCTGTGGGCAGGACAGTTGTGATATAGACCTGTCTCAGCAGCTCAAACACCAAAGGGGCTGGTAGGGGTTGTTTTTGCCCTGAAGAGGATGTAGCCCCACCTACCTCTTTTCCCTTCTGCAAGACTAGCAAAATGGTGAAAACACAGCTATTTATAGCCTGATGTGTTTGGAGACAACAAGACCACAAAGCATATTAAAGTACAGAGAAGGGTACTTGGCCCATGCTGCTTTCCTTATTAAAATTCTCTCCTTGTTTCTATCACATATCACCTCAGTTGGCTCCTTTCTCAGAAATGATGAGCACCAATAAACAGATATTGTAACACATGGAAGAAAGTAAAGAGGATGTCCTGCCCCAAGCTGAGAGTTTGGGATTGTTAATGATGATTTCCTCACAGTAGAAACTTCATGGTCATTAGCTATTCAGCACTGCTGAAGGACTCACATCTCAGAGCCTTCAGCATTAATAACATTCCAGACCTAAAGTTTCCAGAACACATGAACTTTCCACTGAGCACTGAAAGAAACAACGGAGGAAGAAAAGTAAAAGGATCCTGAGATGAAACAACAGATGTGAGAGTCATTCATCACCTGTGCTGGCACTTGTAGGAAGTAAGTGGCAGCTGTGTTAAAGGTCACAACATCTCTCTTTCTATTCTGAGCCTAAGATCACATAAGCAGAAAAACAGAAACCAAGCAAACACAGAAATTCTATGCATATACACACATGCATACACAAGGAGAGAAGAGAAAGCCCCAAGTGTCTCAGAATGTTTGAGTAATTGGGAAGCACACAATACCCCTGAGTAACCAGGTTTTTCTGAAAATCTATTACTGGAAATCCTGTTTGCTAAACTTAACATTCTGACATGGGATTCCTCACACACATCACTGCAGGCAGGTGAATGTATGAATCCCTTTGAGGTCTTCATAACAATGTCAACAGATATCCCTGCGTTAACCTCCCGTCTGTGCAGCTATTTCTGGTTCACCTCCTTAGTTTGTAGACGCTAAGGGTATAATGTATTTTAATTCTTTGTTTTGGAGTTGAATGACTAACAACTCAACAATAAATATCATTAGGCCTCAGAATATCATTGTAAAGATGCTCTTTGATTTCATATGTTGGTATAGTGAATGTATTTATTTGTAGGGATAGCCCAGAAACCAACATAACAATAAAATGAGTTCTTACATAAGATTGTGGCAGAGATCTTGAGATAACGTGGCAGAGATCTTGAGATAACAGTATTTTCAAAGGAGAAGAAATACAGAGAGATGGGAAACTTTACAGAACATTTATCATCAATACACTTTGAGAGGTTAGGACCCTTATCATTCTCCCAGTTGTTGCACCTGAGTGGTATAAGGATAAATGTATTAGACAGTACCTTTGTCTTCACGTTCTGCACTGTGCCATCTCACACAGCATGGGCAGAGGCAGAAACAACATTATGTTACAATGATCCATCTTTTTTTCCATGTGAGGTTCCATCTTCCTCCTTGTACACGCTGCAGCACTCACAATAAATTGCTTCATAGCCATTTAGCTGAATTTGCAACTGTACGATATCCACAAAGATCATTTGGAAAGCCTGTCAGGGTTTCAAAATTAAGTAGACTCTGTAAGTTTGATTTATGTGTTTGCCACAGAAACGTTTGAGCTTGAAAGAAAGTTTCTGCACCCCCACCCTCCTTTTCCCCCCTCTGTCCTTTGTTACTTTCACCTTCTCACTGGAAATTTATGAGGAGTAAGGCTAACTCCTAAGATGCCTGAATCTGAGGCAGTTGGGCAGCCTCTGTGGCACCAGAAAAGAAGCAGAAGTTGTTGGAACTGTCCAAGTGGTGGACATTCTGGACATTTTATCTCAGTAATGTAGGTGCATTGTGACAAATCCCCATATGCCTGTATCTTTTCTATGGAGTTTGTCTCTGATGTGGGTGAGGGGAGTGAATTCAAGTGTTCAAGGCTAGATTGGATGGGACCTTGAGCAACCTGGTCTAGTGGAGGTGTCCCTGCTCATGAGAGGGAAGTTGGAACTAGATGATCTTTAAGGTTCCTTCCAGCCTGAGCCATTCTAGGAATCTATGAATTAAAATGTCTTATTGTTTCTTTTCCCCCAAATTGAGTCAGTTGAATTTGACTGCAAATTTTTAAGTGGGTTTGTTAAACTTTCCCTTTGCTCTTAGCACTTTAGCTCTTGGTCAAAATATAGTCATGTTTCAGTGTAATCGGAGAGCATTAGCACTGGAGAAAAGGAAATTAAACTGAAATAAAAATATTGCAAATTGAGAATTGGGACCAAAATCTCAAGGTGATTGTGCAGAACCAGCTGTGAGGTTCCTATATTATCTTATAATTAGATGGAAAGCACAGACTTGAAAGATAAGATGGAGCAAGGAAAAAAAAGCAGCAGCAGCCCCTGTCTCAGAAGACCAGTACCAATGAGAGCACCTCCTGCTGTGCCCTCTGCCTCCTGCTGCTAAAGGAAACTGCTGTGCTCTCTTTCCTTTGGAAGGACTCTGTATTTCCCACAGAGAGCAAGGGAGTCCCTGTGAAAGGCTGTGTGACGAAGAACCACTGAGTAGGGAGGTAGGCAAGGGAGTTAGAGGAGTTTCCACTCCTTTGCAACCTTACTCATGGGCATCCCTAATGTAGATTACTGGATTATTTGGGTATGATATGTATTTTCATATTTTATTCCCTAAATATATATAGAACAAGGTTTTCCATGTCATAGAGTGGAAATTATGTGTTCAGTGCCTATTACTGCATGACAGGCCAGTGGGCTTATTTTTTCTTGTAACACTACTGTCTAGCAGTGTAACATTTTCCACCTGAATCCCTAATGATGCTTTCACAATTAGGTGAACAAAGCTTTACAACATTTTTTCCTAAAATATTCACAACCCTAATTTTTTAAACATATTCCATGATTTAGTTGAGCTCAGCTTGAACTCCAGATCTTGGTTGGGTTTTTTTTTTTACTCCAAACACTGACCAAAAACTGCGAAGGCTGTCTCTTAGGAAATAAGTCCTGCTGCAGAGCCTATTTTCATCCTTAATTTGTACCTAATGCCACTATATTCTTGTTTTCATTCACAGAAGCAAAAGTGTTTCATTGCACACTGAAAAAAAAATCCTCTCCAGTGGTTATTGCCTCTCTTGTCCCCTGCATTCTGTCAATGAGCAGCACAGCTCTAAGGAATATGTTATTACTGCTGCAGGCCATTCTGCATGATTCAAAAAGACCCTTTATATTGTAGCTAAAACGAGAGGAATCCCCTGGGACACAGATATTACCCAGTTCAGCTGAAGCCATTCTCACATGGGTTGTCTGAGAGTGATTTTGCATTTTAATTTTTAATAATTCTTTAATCCATCTGTAATGGTGGAGGGAGAGCAAACAATACAGAATCCCTCCACAACTTCTCTCCTTCCTGCTTTACCGTTTTCCCATTTTTCCCCTCTATATTCCATATCCCTCTAGTTTTAAATGTTTAGTTTAGATGATTGAATTTGTTAGTACTTCACTCTACCAGAAGCTTCTGCAGCTGTTTTCTTTTTTCTATTACGGTTCTGCTTATTTTACTAAGACACCTTCTGTGACGAGACCCTGTTATACTGTACATAGAAATTAGAAGCACCTAGAAATGGCCAAACTAGTTGTACTAGTTTGGGATCCCTTTTGTCCATCAGAAATTCTCTCTTTCTGTCTCACCTCCTCCTTTCTGTATCATTTCTTCCTATTCTAATTTCTATTATTTCAACAGATTTCATTATCACACTTCTTCTAACCATGGTTTTGTTCCCATATATTCCTTGTAGAGATGTCTGTATATTACTGAGACTCCCTCAGAACACTGAAACACTTCCTTTGTTTTTAATACAGTCTTATCTCAGTGTCATAAGGAAAAGATTATCTTGAGTTCAAGACTACTTTATGATGAGAAGTCTCATTTCTAAATGCTTGAACTAGAGAGAACACACCAAAACCTCAGCAGGGAGCTAGTTTTGCCAGCAATTTAAAAACAAAAGCAGCGGTGAAGCACAGAGGGGAAGCTCAACAGCAAGCACAGGACAAACATGATCTACTTCAGTCTTCACAGCTTCAGAGCCTGGAAAATTCATGTGGACTGAGCCTGCATCTTACACACAGCTACTTTTAATCTTAAGAGCTGAAACAAAGAGGATTAGTTTAGTGCTGGTTCCAGGGAAGACTAGCAGCCTGACAGTACTTTCAGAGTACTGGCTGGCAGCAGCAGCAGATGGTGGTCATTTCCCTGGCAGGTCGTATCGGGGATAATTACCAGACAGAGCTCCAAGGTTTATGATATTATAAACCTCTCTTTCATTTCTTATTCACTGCATGTGGAAAGTATGGCCCTTTTAGCTCCCTTCTTATCGATTTTATACTTGTGCGACACCTTTGCCTTCAGTGATTTCGACAAGATTCAGTGGCAAAGTAAAACAAGAAACAGACCTTTTAAGTCAATTAAAAGAAAAAATGCTGATCTTAATGCTGTCCTTATTTTTTGCATTTGTAAATGAGGAATAGCTTTAGGTTGATTAATGAAATAATATGCAATAATTACTAGCACAGTTTACTGCACTAGTCCTGGCAGCCTTTTAAAAATTGCTGATGCTTAAGATGATTCTGAAATAAATTAGCCTGCAAACTAACTATACCTGCAAGACTAGTAATGCTTGAAAGGAGCCATCCACAATGCCTGCTTGGAACAGGTTTAGTCTGATCTGGATTGATTGCAGTATAACAAAAGAGGAAGATAAAACTCTGGCCTTTGGGAGTTTGCAGAGTAGATGATAACACAAGCTGGAGCACTTGGGTCAAGATGAGACACAGATCTCCTATTTCAGTGGAACACTCTTGTTCATGGTGTTTTATAGCAAGGAAAAGAAATTAACTGTGTAATGTGTCTCTAATAACAATGAAGAGACACACTCTTTTAATAAACTTCATTCACTGTGGTTAAATTGGCTGAGACTGAACTTTTAACATGTTCCAGACATTCAATCTTGGAGATATAACCAGTCAGTCTAGAAGTTTCTGAATTGGGCTAACTCAAGTTCAACAAGGAAATGCAAAAAGTTCTGTACCTAGATCAGAATAACCTTGTGTGACAGACCAGGCTAGAAGACAACCTGCAGAGTATGAGCTATGCTGGGTAAGGTCCCCTCTGTGTTGGATAGTCTGTTAGTTACTGTGGATGCAGAGCTGAAAATTAGCTTTAAAGTATTCAACAGCAACAAGGTGAATTACACAAGCATGCTAGGAGGAGAATAGCCAGTAGACCAACTATTACACCCTCATAACTTAGTACTTGGGGAGCTTCACTTGAAATACCATAGCTCTCCAGAACAAAACAGGTGTTGAATATTAGGAGAAAAAACAACAGAAGACAACTATAACAGTGATGGCCCTACAGAACGTGTCTCATGAGGAGAAAACTGAGGAAGATGAATTTGTTTAGTTCAGGCAGTAGTTGGCTACACAGCCTGCAGCTCCTCAGAGGACACCTTGAAATACAATGTGGCTCCGGTGTTCTTAGTATTGGTAGATACTCTAACACCTTGGAGGAAGAACCCCTCTTTTGGGAGCAGAGGGCAGGGCTGGAAAGGAATACCTGAAATGGCAGTGCAGATATGATCCTTGGAATTTCTTCAGACTCCATCTGTATCAGCTCTCTCTGGCCTGACAGAGGGTTGGTGACAGACCTGGTTCGAGAGGAAAAGGAATGACCTCCTTTCCACCAACATTTCTATCATTCTCTTCTGTGTTTCCCTTGGGGTCTTTTGGGGTTTTTTTGCATTACTTTGATGATGGACCTGTCTTTTAAGAATGAGCTCTTTGTTCTTCCTTGACTTGGAAATGTAAAAGGTGACACAAAGCTATGGACTTTTTTGGAATTTTTTTGTTTGTTTGTTTTTTGTTTTGCTTTGTTTTTTTTTTTTTTTGGGGGGGGAGGGCAATATTGTTACAAAACAAAGAATAGAACAAAAATGGAATGGTGGTGGTAAATACTTACCCAGCATGAGTTTATTTATTCTCTTGGTTTCTAACCAGGTATTAGCAGGCCAGAGCCAACTAGAACAGCACAGGAGTTGTTGAAAGATAACCCAAGGGGAAAGAATGCTCAGAGCTTCCGCCATGTGAAAGTGCAAGAAGAGGCTGCTTCTGTCTTCATGTAGAGACTGGAGAACCCTGATTTCACCTGTAGATGATAGCAGAAAGTTACATGACTAGGTGAAAATCAGTCATGCCAGCTTAATAGAGTAGAAAATATGTAGGGAAGATACAGAAAAGGGAGACATTAGAAAGAAAAAAAACCTCAACAAACAAGAAGGAAAGAATAACAATACAAAATGAGCTGATCAGATTCATTCAGATATATATTTTGCATATTGTAACAAAACAAAGGTTTAACCTACTTCACCTACCTCACCTACACTAATAGTTCCCAAAGTATATGATTCACTGCCACGGAGACAATCCACACTCCAAAGCCATTATTGTATGACCTCTAGTTTTGTTTCAGGTATAGAAAAACATACTGTCTCACATAAACACATAGGTGATTATTGAGGGGTGGTGAAAAAGAGATTTGCTGTTTGGTATTAGCCATTAGGGAAAGTAAAAATTGTTGCCCTATCTCCAATCAGAGGGCAACAGAGAACATCTTAGTAAGTTTTGTCACAGTGGCTTCCTGTGGCAATTCCCTTCTGATCTCGACAGAATTGCTCCTAGACAAGCTCAGAAACAAGGACAAAATGAGAACTGACAGAAGATACTCTTCCTAGAACTGAATATATTGCATCAGTGAAGCTCCTATCCTTTACCATCTCTAATAAGTAATAAGCAACTTGTCCTGAAGTTGGCTTGTGAATGGCTCTAAGAAAATGAAAATGTGGTCTGTGAGATACTAATATTTCTTGAAACCAGAGCAGGGATCATTGCTGTCTTCTGATTAATCCCTCATGCACTGCTCTAGTCCATTAGTGACAGAAAGGTGCCTTTAACAGGGCTCTGAGCAAAGTGCTTTATGCAATGTATTCACTGTCCTTGACACAGAGACAGTATCTGAAGCCATTTCTCCAGTTAACATAAAGTATTTGGAAACAGAGAAATGCCTCTAGGGAGCTCTTTCTGCCAAGAGAAATTAGAGCAGCTCATGGTTATTCTACCTTACAGGGGAAACCGAGCAGTGCCCAGGGCTGCGGTGTGGGAAAGGTGCCCACTGTGACCTCTGCTTTGTTGCTGCTCAGTCCAGGGCTGCATGGAGGAATCATGATGGCAGCTGATCTGTTCTGTCCTCCTGTGACTGTGAATCCATCTACTAACAGCTGCAACACAGGTGGAGAGAGATTAGCCAATATTGAAATTGTAAAGACTGCAAAGCTTCAGAAATTGATGGTACTAATATTATGTTCACGGTTTAGGTGCAATTTTTACCGAACTGTACAAGACTGTATTAGGAGTAATTGAGCAACTGATGTTTCACATAAAAAGAGGAGGGCTGGTCTAAGAAACAGAGAATATTATTTATTTAGTGTGATTTAGATAATACGAAACAATTCAAAGAAAGGGACAGATGTTTCAAATACACTTTTATTTCTACTTCAGATTGAAACAGAGAGCAGCAAGCACTGAGTTATGTCATTGCTGTGCGACTACTCAATGTGAAGCTGTAGTGTGTGGCTAATGTTTTGCGAGAGGATTTCACACATGGGTGGTAAAAGCAGCTTTGTGATCAGCCCTGCCTATGACATTCTAAAATACATTTAATGCGGGCTGTGATCTTCTCTAGCAAGCCTTATGAGAAGCTACTTAGGGAGCTGGGGCTGTTTAGTCTGAAAAAAAGGAGGTTGAAGGAAGACCTTCTCTCTGTGTAAATCACAGAATCACAGAATGTTAGGGGTTGGAAGAGATGTCAAAAGATCATCTAACTCCAACCCTCCTGAAAGGAGGCTTTAGAGATGTGGGTGTTTGCCTCTTCTCACAAATAAGAAACATTAGGACAAGAGGAAACAGCCTCAAGTTGTTTAAGTTGGACACTAATTATTAAAAGGGTGATCAGGATGCCCAGGGAGGTGGTTGGATCATCATCTCTAAATGTATTTAAGTTACATAGATCTGGAACTTAGGGACATGGCTTAGCTGAGGGCTTAGTACAGTTAGGTTAATGGATGGTTTCAATGATCTTAAAGGGCTTTTCTGTCATAAACAATTTTATGATTCTATGATCATTTTGTTACTGACTCCTTACATAAATTTAAAAATTATTTTTGTGTTAAAGATCAGCACAAATACAACCAAATTGTGCAATGGCTCTAGAGTAGTGTGGCTGCAGAAGAAAGAAGGACAACTGAAAACAGAGAAGATGACTGGGTGTGAAAAAAAACCAATTCAATAACATTAATGGATAATAAGAAATTCCGGGAAAAAGGGAAGACCTAAAGAAGGAAATGATTGTAGGACTTTTATTAGAGTACTCTCAAAGATTACCTTGATAACAGAACCAGCTCCTCCTCATCACTAACACAGGAACTAATGGAACCTTTTAGCAAGAGTTACAGACCTGGCAATGTCTTGCTTCAGGAGTACCCTACCTGTTGGTATGATTCCAGTCTGTCTCTTGATATTTCTACAACAAACATCATGTAAAACTGGAGCATTTGAGTAACACGATTATTTTCCCCAAATAACTCACCAAATACTCCATCTATGTCCCATTCCTCTCATGGGTATTTCCCTTCAAAAATGTTATTTTACAAAAAAAACCACTCTGAATTATAAACAGTAAAATTTTAAAGAAGTAGGGATCTCCTCTGACATCCACAATTCTCTTGAGTTTCAGGTGTATTTATTTCTGCTATACTGTAGGGTTACACACAAGCTCTTTCAGAAACAATTTTACTATTGCAGCTAGAAGCCAGCGTCAGGATTGCAGTAAGTGTTACTGTTTATGCAACCAAAATGCCTGTTGAATAAATGATTCTCTGCAGTGTTGTTACACTTGTCTGTTTCTGAATGTCAACTATGATATTTGCTATAGTATATACCCTCCTGACATCTAATCACTGATGCTCAGACACTCCACTTAGGTGTGGTTTCAGCAGTGCATAGGAGCCACAAAGCAAATTTCATGAGCTTCCTGGGGTTTGCCTCTAATAGAGAAACAAGCAGGTGCAATATAGTTGTTTGGTGCTAATTCTGAAAGGGAAATAAATAAATAAATAACAAGTAGGCGTAAAAATCTCACACAGGAAAGCCCTGCACCAATAAGAGAGATCTATCCAATGCTGAACCTTTTTAAAGTGCTTACCATGAAAATATTGGAGACTTCAGCAGAAGGCACAGTGCTTCACTGGCAGGTTTACCAAGGGCAACACCTTCAGGGTTCAGTATTTTTGACACTTATATTTCACCTATTGCTGTTTCCCTCCTCTGTTTGCTGTGGATATCCTTTTCAAAGCAGCACCCCATGCTGGATGGTAGCCATAGCCACACTGCCTAATTAATGGGGAGCTCCACTGCTGCAGCAGCCCCGTGGGGAGGAGAATAAATTAATGGGCACTGAACAGATCTGAAATAGAGGCATCTCACAATCTGTAGACCAAAGCACATGCCGGGCTTCCTCGACCTTACACATGTTGAGTCAAGAGGTGGCTGTGCACCATCCTCACATTCCTCTATTTGCATGGGAAGAAAACCCTTGTTTTTACAAAGAACCTTCAGGCTGTTAAATAAATCTTCTGAATCTGGCACCTATTCACAACTAGTTTTAAAAGATCTACTTTGAGTTGTGCTGTGGACACAATTAATCCTGTAGAAGTATTTAAGGCACCTCTGCAATATTGTTGGGGTTTTTTTTCGAGGGGGAGGTATTATTCTTTTCATTTATAAACAAGAAGTTTCCCTCTGTCTTTGCAAGGTCCTTTTATTAGATTTCCTTTTAACTAAAAATACAATAAACAGAGCAAAACCACATAAATGTGAGACATTTTGTAATGATTTTTTTAAAGCTAAATGTTTTAAGATCAGACAAGGAAGAATATGTTTATGTTGTAAATTTTGCAACCATGACATTAGATACTCTCTGATCAAAAAGTGTTGTGCTTTACACTGAGAGCATCTGGGGTGGAGCAATCACTGTTATTTCCTGGGTGTGCTGGAACATTCCTGCTAAAAGTGTGATTTAAGGGTATCTAGTTCTCCAGCCCCACTGGCTGTCTTATTTCAGTGACAAATGATATTAGCTACCTACCAACCACCCAAGAATTATAACCTGAAATAGCACTTCTCCACTTAAGATCTACTTTGACCAACTGGGGCAAAAAGCTGTAAGATTTAAGACCACTTGGTCACTGTGCAAACCTTCCTGCTAACTAAAGGAAGGAGAAAAAGTAAATAATCATTAAAAACTACCTTTAAACAGAGGCAATCATTTGGAGAAAAACAAGTGCAACTCATCCTGCAAGTTCAAAGTGTCACATACAGAAACATAGTCTTTTTATAAACATAGAAATACCTGTGAACCCCTGTAGGCTGAACTAATAGATATCAATTAGAATGGGTCTCTGCTGTTCCCGCAAAACACAGAGGTACTATTGTTCAGTTCCATATCAGTGCAGAATTACTACCAATGCTACACCAAGAATTCCACATACCAAATGTGTTAATTTTCAAATATTGTAATTTTTTTGTCAGATTTTTTGGCCCAAGTTGGTCATTTTGCCAACATTTTTTCTGATTTATTTGTTGCGGCTGACTTACTATCTGCAGCTACTTTTCAAAGTTTGGAAAGCTGCTCTTTGGGTGCAAAGAAGTGGCAAATCAACATTAGACCTTGTTAAGATACAAGTGTGGGAGGTTGCTCCCTATTGCAGTAGAAATCATCTATTTGGCTTTTAGTTTTAATTCTTCTTTTTCTTGATCAGTTTTTAATTGCTGAGGCATATTTGTTCTCAAAAAAGCCTATTTAACAAAAGTCTTCCCTACTTCCTAAAGCCATTTACTTTCTCTCATATAACAAATGTGGTGTTATATACTTTTTCTACCTTTGCAAGAAAAAGGAAACAGAGAAGAAAAGGACCATGTGTTTTCCAAATCTGAATCTAAAAAGATCTAATAGTAATCAGGTAGAGACTGGGAAGACCTCAGTCATGCTGATTCTTAAATAAAGATTGTATTAGAGTACAAACACCAAGAAAGAAGTCACAAAATAAACAGATAACCTTATAAATAGCTTACCTTTGCAGTCAATTGCATAAATCATACCAGAAAATCTATGTACCATTTTAAAATATCTCAATCTTAAAAATTATCATGAGAAATGTTAGCAACTTCACACAGAGACACGTGTGAGAAATGGTAGGTAAAATCTGAACCAAACAGTTCTTATAGGGATTCTAGAGATGCACCATTCCTTCTGCCCCCCATCCATTTCTTGGCCTTTATACCAGGCTATGGTAGATTTCAGTCACATACTTCAGCTCTTTCCACTACCAAATGTTAAAAATTTGCAGTGGACTGTAAAGATTAAAGGACATGCACAATTTCCTTATTTTTAACTTGTGTAGAGGATTCCTGAATTTTCAGGCCTGATACACTTATGACTTACTCCACAAGTCAGTCTCCTGAAGTCCCCTGAAGGACACCCAAAACATGTCAAGCAGAAGTTGTGCACAGCCAAAGGATTGTGAGTGCCACTTCTGATTCCTCTCCAGGTACTGAGCCTGGGAAAAACAGAAATTGGCATGATGTCCCTTGTCTGAAATAAGTGGCATTATTCGTTTGGCTAAGAGCAAATCTGTCCCTACAAGGACCCTGTTCCTGTGGATCCATACCTTAATGATTCTGCTTTGAACACTGTTTTAGGATCACAGGATAACCTGAACTTAAAGAAATACACACAGTGGTAATTAACTTTTGGCCACAGAATTACTGGACTGATACCCAGTAGAGGTGAGGTTATTTCGTCTGATATATCTTTCCGAGTTGTTCTGGTCTGATTTCTCCATTTTTACACAACAGCACTCTCAGAGAACAGCTTTGCACACCTGTACATGTTCCACCATCTAAAATTGTACTCAATTATATTCATAACTCCATCTTTCAAAAAGGAATTCTTTCAAAATGCTAATGAGACACTGCTCATAGGGATTGTCCTCTCTTTGTACACACTGTAGTGTAAGGTCAGAGTCACCAGCAGGACATTACATTCTTGTGACAGAGTCAGACTGTCCTCTCTGCCTTTTCCACACACCCTGGAGAGGAAGCTGACAAGGGGGTTATTTTCTCTGTCTCTCGTTCCTATTACGTTCTCTCTCACTACTCTTGCATTAATGACCTGTTCAGTTCAACGAGATTTTTACACGTATGTTTCATTGTTGTTAAGTATTACAGCATGATGAAGTAGCAAATCCTTTTTTTCAGGGGATGTGTTGAATGAACATCCTTCAGGGGATAAAAGCAGGTCAGCTATTTCAGTAGGCATCTCCAGATGTAATTCCTCTATGAATTATATACACACATACAAACTCACAGACACTCTTAACTGAACTGGCATTTGTGAAAGAGGCAGCAAACTGAAGAAGCTAATTTTCTATAGCAACAACCCTACAATATGAGTCATAGCTGTTGTGTAAAGACCAACTTTGTTTAATGCCTGCAGAAGTGTTTACCTTGGTTTCATTTGATTATGGCTTTGTAAGTCATGTTGTGGATACTGCACTTAAAGAATTCTTTTCAGGGAAGAAAGAATAATTGGCAGAATGCTACAATTATGAACTGAGAAATTGTTCTATATGATATGAACTATAAAAAACATCACATTGCTCTAAATTAATGAAGGTCTCCTGCAATACAGGAAATATTAAAAATAGTCACAAATAAATTAAACATATGTCCTCGCAATGCAGATAAAATAAGCTAATGGATGGGTTTATTTCAGAGAGATGTAGTGCAGAATATCTGTATAAACAGAAATATAGTCAATAGAAGTCACTAGTAGTTTCAATAGTCACTTTGTCAGAGAAGAAGAGAGAAAAAGCACTCTAATTATGTCACCTGGAGATCTTTTACAATGCCAGATTGCAATGCCCACTGATGACAATCACTGTTTTATGAACTGAGCTGTTTATCCTGGCTGAAGAGATAACAATCTAGTCCTCTGAAAACAATCAGAAGTTTTCATCAGACTTGAACAGTGATGTATAAGGAGTAATTCTGGAAGATATTATGTCCTGTGGGCATACTTTTCCCTTACAGTTTCTCAAATACTTTATTTTCAGGCTAAGATTATTTGCTACTACTTTATAACAGCAATATTGCATTTTCTAGTTGCACTGTCTGTTGAATCAACAGAAGGGTAGAACTGCAAAATTCTACTGCTCCAGATACATCTTATCCATATATTTGGGTATTGAGAGCAAAGGAATACCAAAAATCAATTTATGGTCTTTGATTCCTCCTAAATCTAGGGATTCTTTGACAAAAGTATCAAAACATCTACCACAACTTTAAGGCCCAAACTCATCTAGTCCAACTCCCTTACAAAAAGCAGGGGCATCTCTAACTAGAAGGGATTGCCCAGAGCCCCATCCAGCCTGGCCTTGAATGTCTCCAGGCATGCAGTGCATCCACCACTTCTCTAGGCAACCTGTTCCAGGGATCCACCATCCTCAGACTGCAGAACCTTTTCCTTATGTCCAGCCTAAATCTACCCTTTTCCAGCTTCAAAGCACAACCCTCATCCTATCATTGTGTGATATTGTGAACAGCTTTTACTCAGGTTTCTTATAAGCTCCTTCCCTTGACACAACTTGAGGCCATTTCCTCTTGTCCTATTGCTAGTGACCTGGCAGTCGATAACCCCTATCGCTAATGACAGGGACAAGACTGGAGTATGGACAAGATTCAAGAGCTTAAAGGGGAAATTGGAGGAGAAGTTAAGCAACCAAATGTTGAAAATATTATTACTGGGAAGGTAAAGAAATTTTGTAGAGAGTACCACTATGCTCACTAAATAGAGGTCAGAAAGATAGTAGGAAAGACTTAGGAGGGTATTCATGAGGTAGAAACTAGAACATCCTCCTGACGGTGTTTTTTACTTTCACTGTGATTAGGAAAGCTTCTTTTATTTGTTTCTGTCAGTTTGTGTTAAGTCATTGCTGAAGAAACAGCAAACAATCTGCTTTATTTGCTTCATAAATATAATTATAAACTTGCCAGAACCAGGTTAGCCACAAATTAACATGACAGCTACATTCACTTGCACATGGATTATTTATGAAGAAATTTCAACAGGGTAAAGCTACTGATAGAGCCAGGTGTTGTAGAAACCAATAGAGTTGCTATAGTGACAGGCCATGGGAGCGATCTAAAGGGCATGATAAATGACGAACATCTTACAATATGCAAGCTAGCAAAGTTTGGCATTTAAAAAATATTGGTTACATCCAGAAATCTCTCTTCTCATGTGGGGAAAGATAGGTATATTTCATCAGGGTCCACACTGCGCTGATAAACTCCTTCAGTACTCTCATGCTTATACACACTGTGCTGCTGTTGCCATCCAGGTAGTAACTGAATTACTTGCTTCCTACTTGGAGATATAGATCCTCCCTTTCCTCTAAGCATTTGACTTCATAAATGCCCACAAGATGATCCCAAGGAGAATCTTTGGAGTTTCCAATATATGCTATTTGTGGTCACTCTGGAGTTTAAATGTTTAAAAATCATACACCTTTTTAGATCTCTCAGCTGCCGTAGAAATGGACAGCAGATTTTCCAAATAAATAATACAACATAAACTTATTTTACCCACCAGTTAGCAATCCCAAACTAAAAAAAAAATAAAAACCAAACAAA